>JAODAL010036124.1:0-42084 GCA_025379985.1 Phyllomedusa bahiana
TCCCCCCTTCTTTGAATTAGCAACAACAAGCTTCTGAAGCACTGGAAGTGAAATTTCAGCCAGCTGCTATGGCATGTGTATGGCCAGCTACCAGCTAACCCTCACTCTTAGACCATGATCTTTACAGAACAGGCCAACACACACAACTTTAACAGCTTTTATTTGGTCCTTAGATATTATACACAATAGAAATAATCAGCTACCACTTTTATACAAGATTGATGTATTGGAAAAACAATTGTTCCATAGTTAATTCTCGATGCCCACCAGTGAATTTTTATTTTGGCCCCACCTAAATTGTTCTTGGGGCCCCCACCAGTGAAGTTGTTCGGGGCCCCCCCAGTGAAGTTTGTTTTCCCCCCCGGGGGCCCCCACCAGGAAGTTGATTCTTGGGCCCCACCAGTGAAGTTGATTCTTGGGCCCCACCAGTGAAGTTGATTCTTGGGCTCTACCAGTGAACTTGATTCTAGGGCCCAACAGTAAAATTGATTCTTGGGCCCAACAGTAAAGTTGATTCTTGCAGCACATCAGTGCAGTTAATTCTTGGGGCCCACTATACAGCTTCTGTACACGACTCATGCACTCAGACTCTTTTTCTCTGCCTTCCTCCCTAAATAGTAGCCCAGGCCTGCCATGACCAGAGGCCCACTATGTCCAGGGGTCCATCCAGGTTTTCACTTGCTCACCTGTGGACCCGTCTGAGCCTGGATTTGTATGAAAACAAACTAACATGACAAATATTCATTGAAGCTTTACATCTGAGAAAACGGCCTATAGCAAACATGGCTTTTCTCTAGTCAGTAACTACATTTGACACATGAAAGAATCTTTCTACGTTCACAGATTACATTGTTACTTAATAAAAATAAAATTTGCTAGAGTTTTATATTTTGATTTTATAGACAGATCATTATAACAATTGCATTTGATGAAAAGCTACTATGAGTGATAAACGCAAATGTAATAACTGAAATAATGGGTTCATGGAAACAACCAAGAACCCTGTTTAGAATTAATGAGACTCTACTGCTGCAAATTAATAAAATGTTTTATCGACTTGTAAGGATATGCCTAAAATTTGTCCGTTTATATATTTCTTTGGCATAAGAAACTGCTCAATTATTCAAAACCACAACAACACATTGAAAGCTGCATACAATATTAACACACCAGAAAGTGTCTGCCCTCAAGTACATTTCTTTGATTAATCACATTGCACATAATGTGTCTCTAGCAAAGGAATTGTCCAGGAAAATTAAAAATTTGTCATTCATGAAGTTGATTACTGTATTTTATGTGCAAATGAATCAATTCTAGAAGTACATGTGTATTTCCAAGGTCACAAAATGTAAAGAAGTCATAAATGAAATCTATTTCGAAGCATTCATTCTGTAGATTTTTTTCTGAAAAAAACACCCTAAAAATATTTCCTTACCCAGTAGAACGGACACAAATATATAGCTGACACAGTTCTTGTCACTTTATGTTTGAGCTTAGGACCAGTTACTAACCTATCCCATATCCAACACTTGCTTGTGTCTGCTGGCCCTGCTTTCAGCAGCCAAATTTGTCAGATTTCCATGACCTCTGGACCACTCTGACATTAGGTTTCTGGCACCAGAATTAAAAAGTGATTCAGCTGTTTCTCCATTGCCCTTGAATAAACGTGCGTTCTAACTTAACTACTTAAAGGGGTTTTCCCATCTGGCTGTTTTTGCTCTTCACAGACTCTTCAGGCTCACAATTCCTGTGCAGGCTGTGGGTGGGTCTGCAGCATTGACTGACATTTCAGCTCTGCTAACTTCTATTCCTAGCTGTGCCTATTACAAGAACTTATGTAGAGGGGTTGTGGGAAAAAAAAAATGACCTATCCAAAAAAGGATGTTGGGAATAAACTGAGCTGTATTTTTTCTGAGGGGAAAATTCTGTGAGAGTGAAAATCTTACATGCTGCCAATACACACCGTTAGCTGCTGAGGGATTTTATCCTTGATGCAAAAAAAAAAATAGCATTTGCGACCGACAGAAGGCAAGGCTTTTTTGGGCTAAAGGGCTAAAGTTTTTTCAGTCAAAAAATAAATGGGAGACAGAGAAACCAAATCAATCCCGCTGATAAGGGCACAGCAGGTTTGAAAGAGGCGGCCCCAAAGCTAGAAAAAGACAGGGGAGGACTTTTGCTGGGACCCTAGGAAAGCTTGTGTAAACAAGCAGAAGATAATAACTGCTCTAAGGCTATGTCTACACATGAGTCATGCCACTCTGCTGTTTTCTTGCACACTTTCTGCTAAAGAAACCACGGTCAAATTTCAGATTCCCGGTAGGCCCAGTTCATGGGCTGCACAGGAGTCCGACAAAACTCTCTCAGAATATATAACATGTTCTATAATCCACCGGATGGCTGGCGGTTCAAGAAATACTCAGTAAAAAATCCGAGCTGTGTAGACTACAGCATGTATTTTCTATTGAGGTCTACACAGCGCTGAGTACGGTTGGATTTTCAGTGGATTCAAAATACTGAATCTGCTGAAAAACCAACCACAATCCAGTGCTGTGTAGACATAGCTTAACTCTAAAATGAAGCAAAGTTGAAACAGCAATATATTTGGTAACAATCTTTATTTATCTGTATCTTCATGTTTAAAGCTAATCAGTAAGGTGGGAATATCCCTTTAATTTTCAGTTTTACTTATTCTGACCCTTGCGTCTGTCTTGCCTCTGAATTTAACCTTTATCTTGCTCCTTTGAGTTTGTTGCATGGTACTTGTAATTTAACCTCATGCTTTTTCATTCTGTCCATCTTCTGGTTATAAGAATGTATCTTTATATATTCCCTTGGTTTGTTGCAACCTGATTGCTTTCCCTATCATGACAACTGGCTTGACAGTGACTTGACTCTGATTCTGCACTGCTCCATAATATCTACAGCATGGAAAGAGTTTAACTCCTTGCAGTGGTTCTTCGGCAATAAATGGAAATACTCCTTAAATTCAGTACCTCAGATCCACTTCTTGGTGGGGAAGTTGTAATGGTAGCTTTTGGTCATGTTTCACTCTATTTATCCCATGCCAATATTTTTTTATCATTATTTTTTTTTTTTTTTTAAGATCTGTTAACTTCTAGGGCATGTCCCCACGGCATGGTTTTGCGGACAGTTTTTCAGATGATTTGCAGACCATCTGAAAAACCGTCCACAAACGAGCACAACGGGCTTCTATGGAAAACCGATGCAGCAGTCCCCACTGCATGGGTTTTCCACCCGAAAAACATTGTGCATGCACATTCTTCTGTCCGGTTTTCGCACGAAATATGTGCTAGTCAATCGGAAGGGGAAAGGATTTTCTCCGCTCATCGTGAAGAAAAGCCACCGCCCTCCCCCGGTGGCCGTGGGGATGGCACACAAACCGGACAAATACCGGTCCACTTTGTCCATTGCCTTGTAAAATGGACATAAGTCTTTGTAAAGGAGAAACGGCACTCACCGATAGACGCCAATCACGCTGCACCTGAACTCCCTGTTGCAACACACTGATACGTAGCGCACGGTTCCCTGGCTTCCAACCACGAGCCTCGTTAAGGAGAAGTAGCGATAAATCACTGAATGGGACCAGCGCTTCCAAGTGAAAAAGTGTGCAAACATTTATTGAGTGCTTACATATCCACACATAGCATGGGTACAGAAAAAATTATTTAAAATCTGACGCGTTTCCGGTGCTGCATCGCACCCTTATTCACGGCAACATCACTATGTCCAACAGGTATGCTTAAATAGCAATGTAGGCGGTACAGGTAAATCACATCATTTCCTGTTTAGACATCTAAGACATACATTTAAAATACATTTAAAACATACTTACATCCTATGATAGAGAAGTAAACATAAATGATACTGAGGTCATATGATTAAGAACTAACTTAAGGTAGCTAACCTAATAGATATACGCCAGGTCATTCCTGAATTTTAGACCGGACGGTGTTCGTGTATTCTAACTCGTATACCCCAATCCGCTTCGCCTTGCGTACAGCGCGTTGCCAGTCCCCAAACGGGGTTTTAGGTATTTACTTTTTCCAATGCATCGGAGAAGCCATTAAGGGGCCCTTATGTCTCTATAAAATGTTTGGTGACCCCTGAATGGTAAGTGTGGCCTTTTGCTATATGTGCAATATGTTCAGATACTCGTGTTTTAAACTTTCAGATCGTACTACCTATGTACTTTTGTCCATTGCCGTGTAAACGGGTCCCTACAGACCATCTTTATATTCAAAGTTTAGTCTGGCCATAATTTAATTTCAGAAAACCTCTCAAAATAATTATAAGGCATTCCAGGCGGTTGTTTAGTAAGAAAAATTATTTCTTCAAATAATTTTAGTAGGCGAGTACGACCAAGCATGGAATGATACTATTTATATATATATATATCTAAGATTATATTTATATATCTAAATATATATATATATCATATATATATATCAGATATATATATATTATATTATATATATATATATGTGTGTGTGTGTGTGAGTGTATTGTTTATTTAGACATAAATTAATTATTAACACATAGGATTAATGCTTTTGCTGGAGGCTATAAATTACTGGATGAAAAGGGAAGAAAAACTACACCTTTGCAGACTTTTAATTAGCTGTACTCTGCTCTGATGCTCATGGTTAGGTGTTGTGAATTCTCAGATTATTACAATTACTATTAATAGTGCTGAAATAAAACTGGGGACAATTTTAAGGTTTCAAACCAACCACATTTACAAGCTCTCTGTGTGCAGGTTGTGCTACCCTTACTAGTAATGAAATATATTTTTTTTGACAAGTTAAAATATATTGTTTGCCATTAAAATTCCTTAAAATTACACCAACCTCTGGTCACAATATTTTCAATGGACAATGGACTTTCTTTAAATCTATCTTAAACATACAATGCAGCAGACACTGCTGATCTGTAGGATGTGAAAATCCAGCCAGTCTGCATGGGGCACCTAGCTGGTGAAGTAACATAGGTTTTGAAGTGTCTACAGAGACTGACTGTCTAGCAGCTACTTTGTCTAGTTTTTTACAAGCTGGTTGGCCACATATTGCCAACCAAACTTATATAGCAAAATTTATGCCAACCAGCAGTTGCATGCAAGTAAAACAAAGTTTATATCAATATAAAACGTAGGGGACTTACCACAATGGATGCTGGCCGACAAGGAAACCCGGCATGACCGGGAAATGGAGAGAGACTACTGGTCATTACTGGGATCCAGAATCAAGGTAAACATAACAAAAACACACCTGACCTTACAAAAAACAACACACAAAAAAAAAACAATAATGTCCCTAACTTGTCCCTAGCCTGTCTGCCACATATACCCTATCACCAGACACCAGTGATAACATCCTCAATAATGTCTCTCACTATGCTGGTTGTACCCAAACAACTCAAAACCACCAAAGAAACCACTGCAAGACTAACATAGGGCAGAACAGATATAATAGAGAACTAGGACAAACAAGCTCTAACAGATAACAAGCCAAAACAGAACTCAATGCAAGAAGCAAACAAGACACAATATCTGACCTACCAATGTAGGCAGCACCAGCAACAAAGTGAAACTCTGCTTTATAGAGGGATAGCAATCAACCAATCCCAAATAATCAAGCTCACATGTATGCATGGTCAGATGATAGTCCAAAGAGCTGTTTGAGGCAGTTCCGTAGCAACAGCCTCATCTGATCTAGTAAGCAGAAGAGGATGAAATGGCAGGAGAGCTCCTGCCATTCGCAACAGTAGGAGAGTATTACATGTCCAATAGAGGTGTTTTCCCATGGTAAGATCAGCTGTTTTCTTGACCACCTACATGTATATCCATATACATGTGGAGTGTGACATGATGGTAACAAGATAAGAGTAGTAGAAGTACATTGTTATACCACAATGTCTTTATTACACTGTTATACCACAATGTTTTTTTTACTAGGTACTATTGACCCTCAGCTAAATGGAATGTTATGGTACTAAAACTGCACTGCCATGATGATAAAGTGTATTTAAGCATGTGAAAGAGTTGCTGTGATATTCAGCTAGCAGCAGAGGAGTGATCTCCATGGAAACAAGAGAGGGGGGAGTAGGTTATAAATTACCCTAGTAATTAATGCTAGTATTGGTTCTATCAGTGGTTGTCTAACAGATCAGCGGCCTTCCCTATTTCTTGGCCATGGATTCTTCTAAATTATAAAGACCAGATATATATGGAGAGAAATGTAAACAAGCTAAATGGAGGGTTCCATTGATGGTACAATGGATGTATATGTATGGAATATGTAGTGAGTCCCAGACATGCCTTGTGATCCTGCTAATGTCCATTATTTGATTCAAACCAAAATCCAGTTCTCCTGAGATTTTCTCTGTTAACGCATTGTAGTCTAAGCTGGAAAGAGAAGTTTTCAGATGTCAGTTCTCCTGGGATTCTCCCTTAACTCCTTGAAGTCCATTAGTCACCTTGCAGAGAATAAAATGAGAGTCAATGAGTTCACCATTAGCCCTATCTGGTCTCCTGCCTGTTGATCTGCATTTCATCACCATGAACACCTTACAACATCATCTCAGGCAGTTGGGACTACCAATACGCCAAATATATCGCCTGTGGCTATACCACCACATCCCACAAAACCTTACCATGCGCTGACTGCCCAGGGGAAGCATGAGAGGTGTGGCCAGTGATGCCATCGTGACGTAATTACTACTCCCATTAGTCTCCTAGTTGCGACAGATTGATGTATATGTATTTGGAATAATACCATCTCACCAGGCTTGATTGATATTTCTACTGAGAAATTCCCAAGAGCCATTTTTTATTTTTTCATCTACATAGCCATATGATGGCTTTTATTTTGTGGGACAAGATGTTCTATCTAATGATGTCATTCACCGTTCCATAGAGCATAATGGACAACGACAGAAAAATTTAAAGTAGTGCAAAATGTGAAAAAAACAAACTTGTGCCATGTTTTCAGGGGTTTTGTTTTCATGACATTCAATCTTTGATATAAATTATGTGTTATCTGTATTCTACAGGTTGTTTTTTTCCCCCCCCCCCCCCCCCCCCCCCCCCCCCCGACACCCCCCCCCCCCCCCCCCCCCCCCCAATATATATATGATTCACCTACCCCCCCCCCCACTCCACAACATCTGCTAATACCAAAAAATGTAGGGTTCTGATTCTTTATAAAACAAATAAATGTTCAGGATACTTTCGTCTGGGCAGACTTCCCCTGTTTAGACACGACCTGCGGGGTTAATAAGTCCTAGCTGGGACCCACAACCCTGGGAGAGGGTGCGGCTCCTGAGCCAAGGGGGGGGAGAGTGTAGCTTGCAGCCTCTTGCCCACTGAGTGGGTCCTTCAGGGCCAATCAGAGGGCGCGACTGACGCACCAATCAGCTGCGAGGCGGTTGTCAAGGCATACCTCTGTACACTTCCTCATCCCTCAGGCTTTGCATGACAAAGGTGTACCCTTGCTGTTTCCAGTCTTTTCCTGTTGTTGTTGTTTCTCTGGATTTCTGACCTTGGCCGTTTTCTTGACCTTGCTGTTGGTTTGATTTTGTACTGCGCGCACATACCGGTATGTGGACCCCGACTTTGTTTTGACTATTCTTTTTGGCTTAAGTTTCTTGCATATTACAGTTCCGTCGTTTACCGACCGGACTGTTATGACCTTGAGTTTCCCTGACGGCCCCTGCACTTAGGCAGCCGTAGGGGCAGTCGTCCAGTTGGGGTTCTGCGGCTCTACGGGCCGTCACGCCAAAGTAGGTAGGGACAGTGGGCTGGGTGGCAGTCAGGGCCCACTGCACCTCCTCTGACTTGACACTAAACATTACTATTTTTTGAATTTTCACCACAGCACCTACTTAAGGGCTTGAGTGATGGTGCATTTTTTTTGTGGGCTGAAGCGTACTTTTCATTGGTACCAGTATAGAATACATGCAACTTTTTTGATTATTTTCATTCCAAATTTTAGGGGATATGAAATGACCAAAAAACGTAATTTTATTGTTTGAATTTTTTTTTCTTCTACGGTTTTCAGCATATGGGATAAATGATGTGGTATTTTAATAGATCAAACTTTTACAGACATGGTGATACCAATTACGTGTAGCTTTTTAATTATTTATTGTTTTTTTATTTTTTCATGGTTTTTTTTTTGTAAAATGGCCAGAGGGTTGTGATTTGAGCTTTCAATATTTTAAATTTTTTATTTTTACTACTTTAAAATACGATTTTTTTATTTTAACATTTAGTCCCCCTAGAGTGCTTGATCACTAGGGGACGCGACTGTTAATACAGCCTATTGCATAAACAATACAATAGGGTGTACAAAGATGGGGGTTTTACTAATTTCTTCCTGGGGCGAAGTGTATAAATGGGAAAAACTGGAGTATAGAAGCTTCCAAGGGGTTTCAGTCACCATGTTAACTGGTCTCGCCACAGGTGACCCGATTGTGGCGGGAACGGTGCACAACATTTCTCATTCACTTACATGCTGCAGCCGCGGTGTCTAAGGTGTACTGAATGTGCTGTTACCTGTGGGTGTCAGCTGCAATTAGCATCTGGCGCCTGCCTCCTATGTAGCATGTTTGCCTCGCGATCCCACTGCAAAGCCTTTTACCTACACTAGGACATACCTAAGCATCCAATGTCGGTAAGAGGTTAAAGGAGTTGTCTCACTACATCGATTCATCTTACCTCAGTCCTGTTTTCTCTGTTTAACTTTTAATTTAGGGGCATGTTTGCTGCCTTTACTGGCTACTACTCGTGTTATAAGATGTCCCTTCTGGTATAGAAAGAGTTAACAGTTTAGAGAAAGTGACAGTTGGGACGTTGGCCAAGCATAGTCAGTCAGGAGTGGAGTTATGCTGGAGTGTCTATAGTTCTAGTTTGAAAGCCAAACTAAGAAAGGGGACTCCTGTCTGTTAAGGCGCCAATAGACAGGGCAGGTGAGGCGCAAGAAACAGCACTCATTGACTATACCTGAGCTTAAGTCGGCACCAAGCCAGAGAGAGAAACGTAGAGTGGAGTGCTACTTGAGGAGAGGTCACACGATCCTAAAATATAGAGAGGGCAGTTTGGCGGGAATGCAGGAAGAGTCAAGGGACCCTATAGAGTGGGACAGAGTGTGTCCTGTGTCTCGCCAGGACCCAGACCTTACACAGTTGGCTTGGGTGGGACGGGGTTAGCGCCAATGCTACCCCTTTGACACGAACTGGGTCGAGATAAGAAGGGGATTGTGGAAGTGTCAATGGGTCCAGAGATATGGGGTCTGAGAAGTGTTGAAGGGACATGTCCCTTACTAACCTTCTTACTACCTTCTAACGTCCATAAGAAAAGTGCCAGGAGTAAAGCCTGAAGATTCCCCAGTGTCAGTGTGTGTTGTTTGCTTTATATACCGCTGGTGCATCACACCTCCACTACACACCTAGTACTTCTTCTATCTTCCACAATAAGTACCATCTAGAAACCTGCATATATTCTTACAAGTATGTTGGCAGTAAAGTAAGACTTCCTGCTTCTGACTTCGAAGACTACACTGTGAAGGTGGGAGCCTTTAACTTTGCAGCATGTAAACACAGGGTAAATCTGTGCTGCGATCTTTATGCTAGATGTCATTATATTACCAGCAATTTAAAATAGATTTTTGCGCAATAATGGAGGAGGAGACTGGAAGTAGCAGCTATTGAACCGCCATACTTTTAGAGAATGCAAAGAGGTACAACGGCTACCCTAAAAGTACTTTCCCACACCAGGACACACCTCTAACCATGCCCAAAAACACATGACATCCCACCAGGACACACCTCTAATCACACCCTATTGAACAAAATCCTGTAACGCCACCTCCAGCAGACCAACGCCAGCCAACACAACAACAATGTTACTGGGGTCTTTAAATATGTATTTATGTAAAGTAATTATGGTATATAATGAAATCCATACAAAGAGCTGTAAGACAATGTTCTATAGGTGATACCGCTAAATAATGGTCATAAAGTGACCATTTAATATCGTTATACAAGGAGAAATTGACTATGTTACCACCAACCCCCGGGTGATTTACACTGATAACTATACAAAGATCAAAAATTCACCAATCTGACTAATCTGTTTTTGTTTCTGCGTGTTTTTTACCCTTTTATTTCAGTCTTAGTAATGGAGGCATCTGACACATGCCTTTTCATTACTATTGCTGGGGCTTGGTGTCAGCCAACTGTATTTTTCATCATTAAAGGGGACATAACCCCCTGTCATTTTTTACCCCCGTACCCCCGGGACCACGGGGAGGAAAAGGCAGGTTACCATTGAGGGGCACCACTAAGTGATCTTCCATTTCTGGGGTGGCTGCAGGCTGGTATTTTTAGGGTGCGAAAGGACCGAAATTAATAAGCCTTTATTTGTATACACGCTGCGTTTTGGTTTTACCTTGGCTGGTCATGAAAAATTATCGGACTCCACGTTTTTTAAAAAAATTTAAAAAAAAACGATTTTTAAAAAAAAACATCATGGGGGCACATATTTTTCTATCCAAACCCCAAGGTAAAACAACATACACCCTGATACTACATATGGGAAGGCCCAGGGAAATTTTGGGCCCCGCAGCCCCCAGCCCCACAACCCCCTAAACATCTGAGTATTCCGTGGAGTATTTTAAAGACCCCAGAAACACACTGCTTCTGTGTGAAACATCTGGGAGAGTCTAAGAAATACCCCAAAACATCAGAGAGAATTATGGACTTGCCAAGTCGCTAACCCTTGGGTGAAATTTCCCGTACCTGAAGGTGCTCGTTCATTTGTCAAACAATTATACGCAAGGGCAAAAAAAAGGGGAATATCCACCCCTCAACCGCTCAGGAAAAAACAGGTTCTGTGTCTCGGGATAAACGTGCTTTGGTTGTGCATATAAAACAAGAACAAAAGAAAAAGACATTGTAAGATGCTGGGAAAGTGATAAGATTGTGTCATTATCCACGTAAAAAGAGTAATGTTGAACTTGGGTTAAAAGGGCCCACTCTGCCATGAAAAGCCATTCCCCAAAAGAAACATGAAAAACCCAGTTTAAATTTGTTGCAAAAACCAAAAAACAAAGCCTACTTTTCTGGAGACATGTCCTGTTTTTTCTGGCGAAAAAAAATTGAATGTTTGGCCATAATGACCTGTTACTTTGGAGGAAAAAGGGAGAAGTTTTGGAACCCTAAGAACCCCACCCCCAATGTGAAAATGGGGGGTGGCAGCATCATGTTGTGAGGTTTTTTCTGCGGAAGGAATGGTGACTTCACAAAATGATGGCATCTGAGGAAAAAGATTTTGTGGCTTAAAGTAATATCTAAAGTATCACCAGGAAATTAAAGTTTGGGGGCAGAAATGGTTCTCCACATGAATAATGACCTAAAGCATACTGCCAAACGGTTAAAAGTGGCTTAAAATTCCCCAAGTCAATGTTTGGAGTGGCCTTCAAAAACCCCTGATTCAATCTACGAAAATTTTATGGGCAAAGTGAAAAGGAGGTGGAGCAGCCCCCTACAAACATGGCTGAGTTTACCCATTTCTGTCAGGAGGAATGGGCCAAAAAATTCCCCCCTACTTTTGTGAAAAGCTTGGGGAAAAAGGATCCAAAAAAATTTGACCCAAGTAAAACAGTTTAAGGCCAATGCTAAAAAAAACTAATGAAATGTTTTTGTAACTTTTGCTTTGCAGGAAGTTATAAAAAAAAAGCCTTAAAAATGCCTCAATTGGGTTAAATTTTGCCTAATTGACCCAAAACGGTAAGGTTTATTTGATTTCATGACAGTGGAAAAACTCCTATGTGTCTTTTTATATAGTGTATGTAAACTTTGGTTTCAAATGTACACACGTGTGAAGGTGCAAAAATAGTGAAAGTATTATTGCCAAACAATTAGCAACATTGTAAATGTAGTGAAAAATTTTTGGTAGATATCTACAATTTGGGTGTGCGAATTGATTTAACGAAGTGGAATTCGTTTTGAATTTCAGGAAAACTTGATTCGAAACGAAAATCGAAGTTTGGGGTGATCCCCCGGGGTCGAAGCGTGCTTTTTGATTGATAAAAAGGCTTTCGAGCACCCTGGGTTTCATGGGGGAAGAAGTCTGGGAGGAAAAAAGGCGTAGCCCCGCAAAGACATGTGCAGAGGGTGAAAAACCAAAACAGGGGGACCCCGAGGGATTCTGTGAAAAATCACCGCACTTATAAAGTTTCCCGGGGGCGGGTGCTGGCAGCTCATTCCGCTCTCACTGTTTTGTTTTAGGGAAGGGGGGCTGCCGCCGCCACTACTACTGCTTATGGGTATCTCATACTAAAAAAGAACACACTTTTATAAAAGCGATTTTTTTGGGGGGTGTCACAAATTGTCTCAGAGAAATGCCTTTTCTTTTTGTTTTTTAAATTTTGATTTTGTAGGGTATTGGAACTTTAAGTCCCGGGTGCGTCCAATGCAAACTGCATGTACATTTTAAAGCTATTTGCTCGTTCTTGAGCACATTGAAAAACCAAGGGTTATCAATGCCTTTTTTTCCTGTCGTAACGTTTAAAAAAAAAAGGTTTTTACAATCCAAAAAAACCACTTAATTTTTTTGGTTTTCCTTTTTTATTTTTCGCAATTTAGATCCAGGGGTTTAAATTTTAAACGTTGTTTATGTTGTGGTCAAATAAATAAAAAACATTCCCTTTTTACCACCAAAAAAAGGAAAAATTTTTCCCCGTACTTTAAATTTATATTTCCCAAGGGTTTTTTACAAGTTTTTCTGTTGTTGTGTTCCCAAAATACCGCCGTTTTAACCGCTACAAAGCGGGTAATTGTTGGCGCATATTTATTTTGCGCAATTTCTTTTTTTTCGTTAGCCAAGGATAAATTAGTATGGGTGCAACGAAAAAAAAGAAATAAAATGATTTTTTGATTTTAATATTTTTTTTCGTTCCCTATTACTTTCGTTTTATTACACATCGGGAAAAACTTCTGTATGTTATAATTTTTTTTGGGCCATGTCATTTTTTATTTCGATTGCTTTTAAAAAAACCTAGGGCGTCGCTCGCTCTCCCTTGGCCAAAAATAACGGCCCCTCTTTAAATTAGCCAATCACGAGCGCGCTCAGAATTTTTTTTCCCGTAAACTCTATGAGAAAGTGTCGCGCTCTGATTGGCTAAGGGGACGAGCCCCCCGTTCAACCAATCAGCCGTTTCTGCATTTTTACTGTATTTTAAAAACTGTCCCGCCTTGAATATGTTTGGTCAATTTTTTCCTAGGTTTAATGGGCATTGTCGCTCCTATTCTGATTGGTAAATTTCTCCCCTAGGTTAAAATGGGACTTTGTCGTCCTATTTGTTTGGGCTGGTTTATGCCGACCAATGAAAAACAGCTTAAAAAATTTTGAATTATGTTTTTCCCGGAAATTCCTTTTTTGCAATTCCCTATGTAGCGCGGTTTCTCGGGACAAACGCGTTGTTCGGGTTTTTAACTGCTTTTTTTGTAAAAAGGGGTTCTGCCTTTATCTGATAAGTTTTAACTTAATAAAAATATTTTTTTATTAATTTCTTATGCCGCACGGGGCTGAGAGCGAGATTTGAGAGCGCCATCTCTCCTAGACTATAATGGGAGAAATAGCTCCGCTCTGATTGGTGGGTTTGCCAAACCCCCGCTAGCTTTTGCCAAACACTCTTTTCTGTCTTTTTACTGTATTTTGAATTATCCCCCCCCTGGATTTTGGTGGTCTAAACTTTTCCCTAGACTAGAATGGGTCTTTGTGTCCTATTCTGATTTGGGAATAGTTCTCTATAAAAAACAGTTCCCGATGGAGACAGCTGGAACAGCGAGAAAAACATTCCAGAGTCGGTGCGGAGTTGAATCAAAAAACGTCTTTATAAAGGCGTTAAAAATTTCAGGGAAAAGAGCTGAAACCTAAAAAATAAAAAAAAACATAAAAAAAATCATTTCCAATATCCTAATTCAAAAATTAGGATATTAGAAATATGCCGGGAAACATAATTCAAATTCAGAAAGCTATTCAGATTTGGTCGCCATAAACCGCCAATCAGAATAGGATCGACAGTGAACCATTAAAACCTATGGGGAAAAGTTTAGAACCAATCAGAATCCACGGCGGGATAGTTCAAAATACAGTAAAAATGCTAAAAGAGCTGATTGTTTAGCGACCCGGGGATTTTGGCTAGCTCACCAACAGAAAATAGGAGCGACAGAAAGACCCATTCTAGCCTAGGAGAAGTTTACGACCAAATCAGAATCCACGCGGGACAGTCAAAATACTGTAAAATGCTGAATTAGAGGTGATTGGCTGAGCTAAGCGGGGGCTTCGGCAGCTCAGCCAATCAGAATAGGAGCGACAGAGACGCCATTAAAACCTGTGGAAATTATTGACCAATCAAATAGGAGCGACAAATACCCATTCTAGTTCAATTGGAGAAGTTTAGACCAATCAGAATCCACAGGCTAGGATAATTCAAAATACAGTAAAAAGACAGAAAAGAGCTGATTTGTCTGAGCTAGCAGGGGAGTGTGCTATCCAGCCAATCTAGCTCGAGCTACTTCTCCCATTAAGTCTATGGAGAGATGGGCGCAATGCAATCTCGGTGCTCAGCGCCGTGCGGCATGAAGTATTATAAAAAAAATAATTTTTTATTAAGTGGTACAACATTGCAGATAAAGAGCCGAACCCTTCTTTACAAATAAAGCAGTTAAAAAACCCAAACAATGCGTTTGTCTCCGAACCCCGGCGCTACATAGGAGCATTTGCAATAAGAGAATTGGCAGTAATTCAAATTGTTTAAAAGCTATTCTCATTGGTCCATAAACCAGTCAAAAGAATAGAGCGACAATGTCCCCATTAATAACCTATGGAGGAGAATTGACGCAATCAAATAGTACGACAATGTTCCCATTATATTCCTATGGAGAAAAATTGACCAATCAATTCAAAGGCGGACAGTTTCAAAAATACAGTAAAAATGCAGAAACGAGCTGATTGGATGAAGCGCGGGGGCTCGTCCAGCTTAGCCAATCAGAGCGCGAGCTACTTTCTCATGAGAGTTTCTATGGGGAAAGAAATTCTGAGCGCGCTCTGTGATTTGGCTAAGTTAAAAAGAGGCGCCGTTATATGGACCCAATGGGAGAACGAGCGACGCTCCTCAGGGATTTTCTAATGCAATCAGAAATCAAATGTACATGGCCAAAATCAATTATAACACTACATAAGTTTGTCCCGATGTGTATAAAAACGAATGATATATGGGGTAACGAAAAAAAATATTAAATCAATCAATTTCTTTATTTTCGTTAGCGCAAGGAACATATAGTATGGGGTGCAACGAAAATAAAGAAATAAATATGATTTTTTGATTTAATATTTTTTTCGTTACCCCCCATATTATCATTCGTTTTATATACACATCGAGACAACTATGGTAGTGTTATAATTTGATTTTCTGCCATGTACAGTTTTTATTTTCAGATTGCATTAGAAAACCCATAGGACGTCGCTCGCTCTCCCATGTGGTCCAAAATAACGGCGCCTCTTTTAAAACTAGCCAATCCAGAGCGTCGCACAGAAATTCTTTTCCCCGTAGAACCATGAGAAAGTAGCTCCGCTCAGATTGGCTAAGCGACGAGCCCCCGCCGCTTCAACCATCAGCTTTTTTTCCGTTATTTTTTTTTTTTTTTTATTCTGCATTTTTACTGTATTTTGAACTGTCCCCGCCTTTGAATATGATTGGTCAATTTTTCTCCATAGGATATAATGGGACATTGTCGCTCTATCGATTGGTCAATTCTCCTTCCATAGTTTATAATGGGATCATTGTCGCTCCTATACTGATTGGCTGTTTATGCCCGACCAATATAACAGCTTAAACATTTTGAATACTGTATTTCCCGGCAATTCCTCTCTATTGCAATTCCCTATTTAGCGCCGGTCTTGGCGACAAACTCGTTGTTACGGTTTTTTAACTGCTTTATTTTAAAGAAGGGTTCTGCTCTTTATCTAATAATGTTTTACACTAATAAAAAATATTTTTTATTAATACTTCATCCGCACGGTCCGAGAGCCGAGATTTGAGAGCGCCCATCTCTCCTAGACCTATAAATGGGAAGAATAGCTCGCGCTCTGATTGGGCTGGATAGCCAAGCCCCTGCTAGCTCAGCCAATCAGCTCTTTCGTCTTTATTACTGTTAGTTATGGAATAATCCGCCGTGGATTCTGATGTCTAAAAACTTCTCCATAGACTAGAATGTGTCTTTGTCGCTCCTATTCTGATTTGGTCAAAGTTCTCATAAATCGGTTATTATAGTCTCTGTCGCTCCTATTCTGATTGGCTTGCGTACCCAAGTCCCCGGTAGTCTTAACCAATCAGCTCTTTTCAGCATTTTTTACTGTATTTTTGAAACTGTCCCGCCTTTGAATCTGATGGGTCAATTTTCCCTATAGGTTTTAATGGTTCACTGTCAGCTCTTTTCTGATTGCCGGTTTATGCCGACCAATGAGAATAGGTTTCAGAATTTGATTACTGTAATTTCCCGGCATTTTACAATAATCATAATTCTTGATATTGCGCCGTTCTAGAGTTTAGGAAGTGATTTTTTTTTTAATTATGTTTTATTTTTTACGTTCAGCTCTTTACTTACACTGTTTTCCGCTTTATAAAGGCGATTTTTTCGGAATCATACTCCTGCTGCACGGAGCGGAGCGCTCGAGATTTCAGTAGCGATCTTCTGTATGTTTCCCCGCATGTTCCGATTCTGCTTCGACTTCGCCTCTGCCGGAGCATTAGACCAAAAAAAAAAACAGTCTGCCTGTCCGGAGCTCCGAGCGCTGCACTGCGCCTCCGCTTTGCCGAATCGCCATCGTACATGCCTCGTAGTTTTTCGAGCGCGCCGCGCCCCACCCCAAACGCCTACCTCACGCCACACCGCTCCCACTGCCCCCCTTCATTGCGGGGCGCAGCTGAAAGTGGCGAACGCTGCGCCTAACACAAGCATCCCGGCATCCGACAGCGGATTAAAGGGCCGGTAGGCGCAGTATATGCCAAAAAACAGGCCGTAAAGCCCTGATCATAACATGTCTCCCACATGTTTTATAAATGGCACATACAAGTAAATTTTTTCGTGCCCATTTGTGGAGAGCAATTTAATATCCAAGGGTTACCCAAGCTTGTTAGTGTTCATTTGGAGTCAATACAGGGATTGTATTCTAATACAGAATCTTCATCAAACAGTGGTCTGTACATTTAGAACAAACGTATGTCAGACAGAGAAGAGTTGCAAGTTCTTCACCTGCTAGTGGCAGTGGCACAAACATTCCTGGAGCAGGCCCAGGTCGCAGCACAGCAAGGGGACACTCGGTGAAGCCAGAACTGCCGCTGTCCATCTAGACGGCCGTGTGTTTGTTCAGCACCAAATGGTTCTTGATTGGTTGACTAGGTCATCCACTCCCTCCCCAGATACATCTGACAACCCCCAGCCAAGTTTTCGGGTGGGAACGTCAGACACAACCCTTAGTTTGGCATGGCCCGGGAGCGGGTCATGGCCCTCACCTGTCCTCAACCCACCTCTGTCCCATCCGGTTCCCTCAGCCAGAAGATCTACCTATGGTGGTCTGGGCTCAGCGCCACTATATAGCGAAGATGAGTGAACAAATTGAGAAGGGCAGTCAGTAGCTACATGGCAGCAAAGAAATAGGGCCAATATTATTATTATTATTGTTATTTATTTTTGAGCGCCCTTGGTTCCAGAGCGCTGTACATTCAGGTTTCATACATAACATAGGTCAAACAATAAAAAGGTGACAAATTACTAACTACTACAACTGGTCACAAATTAGAGAGGTCCCTGCCCGTGAGGGCTTTACACTCTAAAAGGAAGGGTGGGAAGAGACAGAAGGTGAGGGTAGACATGTTGTGGATAGTGTAGTTACAGCAGGGTTATTGTTGGTTATAGGCAATCCTGAAGAATGGGTTTTCAGTTTGCTTTGAGGCTGTAGAGTGGGGGAGGTCTGAGGAGTTGGGCAGTGAGTCCAGATAGGGGGGAAGCACGGGAGAAGTCTTGGAGACGGTTTGTTGAGAGTTGACGCGGGGAGAGCATAGAAGAAGGTCCTGTGAGGAGCGGAGATTGAATGATATCTGGAGATTAGAGCAGAGATGTATGGAGGGAAATGGTTATGGAGAGCCTTGTAGGTCAAGGTTGCTAACTTGAACTGGATTCGCTGGGCAATGGGAAGCCAGTGAAGGGATTGACAGAGGGGCGCGGCAGAGGAGTATCGAGGAGAGAGGTGAATCAGACGGGCAGCAGAGTTAAGGATGGATTGGAGGGGAGCGAGGGGCCTAGCTGGGAGGCCACAGAGAAGGATGTTGCAGTAGTCTAGGCGTGAGATGACAAGGGCATGGACCAGCATTTTTGTGCTTTCGAAGTTAAGGAATGAACGGATACGGGAGATATTTTTCAGGTGGAGGCGGCAGGTGGAGGTGAGGGTTTGGATGTGCGGTTTGAAGGACAGATTGTAGTCAAGGGTTATCCTAAGGCAGCGCACTTGTGGAGCTGGTGAGAGAGTGTAGCCATTGACTGTGATAGAGAGATCAGGTGGGGGGATGGAGTGGGACGGTGGAAAGATGATGAATTCAGTTTTCTCCACGTTTAGCTTCAGGAGACGTGAGCGGCAGCATGAGGTCAGAGAGTGGCACAATGACAGGGTGTGGAGGTGACCGCAGCAGCAACAACAGCAGCAGCAGCATGAGGTCAGAGAGTGGCACAATGACAGAGTGTGGATGTCACGGCATCAGCAACAGCAGCATGAGGTCATAGAGTGGCACAATGACAGAGTGTGGAGGTGGGTGTCAATACCAGTCCCTGGTAAAGATGGTGGTAGGCACATGGAGAAACTGGCAGCAGACGTGTGGCATCAGGTGGGTGGCGGCATCAGAATAGTGGCTGAGGCAGGTAGTTTGAACCCAGACTCATTTCTCACAGTTTGGGTGAGGCGTAATGGCTGATGTAGTCTGACGCCTAAGGCATTGGTGTGTGGAAATCCTGGCCGATCCACGCCTGATTCATCTGACAAAGGGTCAGTCGTTCCACATTTCCCGTGGACAAGCGGGTTCTCCATCGGGTAACGATGGCCCCCGCCGCACTGAACACCCGCTCTGATGCCACACTAATGGCCGGGCAGGACAGCTTCTCCACTGCAGCGGCAGAACTGCTACCCCCAACACACTCTGATATGCAATGTTTTCACCCATTGGAATTCCAGACTGCACATGTTGGACCGACTGTATGAACAGAGAAAGGCCATTATTTTTTGATGATCCAGGCGGACAGGAGTACTCCCCTGTGTAACTTTGATGTCAGCCAGTGGCAGCTCATGCGACACCTGCCGTTTGCTGAGGCCATTCGAGGAGGCAACGTTATTTGTCAGTCGCCAGGACTACGGGATGGATAACCTTGTTCCGCTGCTTCATGTCCTGGAACAGATGCTGAAAAATCTGTCTGGGCAGGGGACTGGAGATGTGGCGACTACATCTCGTGGCCACATGAGTCCGGTGGGGACTGAACTGGAGGAGGAGGAGGACATTGGAGCAGAAGCATTGTCTGGTGAAAGAGTGGATTTTCTACCCAGGTGACAAGAGATGAGGAGCGGGAGCAGCTGGAGGAGGTAGATGGAGATGAGGAAGACGAGGCAGATGACCCGCAAGCACCGTGGCAGTATACAGTGGAGATGGAGGCAGGGAGCCCCTCGGAGTCACTTGTGCAGATGTCCCGCAGCATGCTGATTTGCCTGGCTAGTGACAGCCGAATAGTCAGCATCCGGCAGAGTGATGACTTCTGGCTCTCCACCCTATTGGACCCTCACTACCGGTCCAAAATGGGAGCCTTTTTCCCAGCTTCTGAGAGGGAGGACAAACTCAAATACTATAGGGAAATCCTCCGTAGTTAGTTGGCCGCTGCCTATGTGCGGCATCGTCCCTCCTCTGACAGTTCTGACCGGGGGGTTCTTCAGCGCTCACGTACTACTGCCGCGGCCACTGGAGGAAGGTGGGGGGGTAGGAGCAGTACCAGCTCCATCAGCTGCAACCTAAGTCTGGAATCACTGATGAGCAGCTTCCTTCACCCGCCAGCAGCAGCAGGACCTGGAGCAGTCCCTGAACCAACAGGTGGTGGCCTACTTGGACAGCACTCTGCCACCCCAGTTAGAAGATCCGCTGGACTACTGGGCAGCCAAACTGGATGTGTGGCCGCAACTTGCCGAGTTTGCAGTGGAGAAGCTGTCCTGCCCGGCCAATAGTGTGGCATCAGAGCGGGTGTTCAGTGCGGCGGGGGCCATCGTTACCCCAAGGAGAACCCGCTTGTCCACAGGAAATGTGGAACGACTGACCTTTGTCAAGATGAATCAGGCGTGGATCGGCCAGGATTTCCACACACCAATGCCTTAGGCGTCAGACTACATCAGCCATGACGCCTCACCCAAACTGTGAGAAATGAGTCTGGGTTCAAACTACCTGCCTCAGCCACTATTCTGATGCCGCCACCCGCCTGATGCCACACATCTGCTGACAGTTTCTCCATGTGCCTACCACCATCTTTACCAGGGACTGGTATTGCCACCCACCTCCACACTCTGTCATTGTGCCACTCTATGACCTCATGCTGCTGTTGCTGGTACCGTGACATCCACTCTGTGCCATTGTGGCACTCTCTGACCTCATGCTGCTGCTGCTGCTGTTGCTGCTGCGGTCACCTCCACACCCTGTCATTGTGCCACTCTCTGACCTCATGCTGCTGCTGCCATCACCTCCACTCTCTGTCATTGTGCCACTCTGTGGCCTACTACTGTTTTGCCACCTCCAGAATGTCATTGTGCCACTACCTGGCCTCATGCTGCTGCTGTGTCTGCTGCCGTGCCCTCCACACTGTGTGATTGTGCCACTCTGTGGGCTTCTCTGGTTTTGTCCTCCTCCAGAATGTCATTGTGCCACTGCCTGACCTCATGCTGCTGCTGTGGCTGCTGCCGTGCCCTCCACACTGTGTCATTGTGCCACTTTCTGACCTCATGCTGCTGCTGCCGTGACCTCCACTCTCTGTCATTGTGCCACTCTGTGGCCTACTCCTGTTTTTGCCACCTCCAGAATGTCATTGTGCCACTGTCTGACCTCATGCTGCTGCTGTGGCTGCTGCCATGAGCTCCACACTGTGTCATTGTGCCACTCTCTGACCTCATGCTGCTGCTGCTGTGACCTCCACTCTCTGTCATTGTGCCACTCTGTGGCCTACTACTGTTTTGCCACCTCCAGAATGTCATTGTGCCACTGCCTGACCTCATGCTGCTGCTGTGGCTGCTGCCGTGCCCTCCACACTGTGTCATTGTGCCACTTTCTGACCTCATGCTGCTGCTGCCGTGACCTCCACTCTCTGTCATTGTGCCACTCTGTGGCCTACTACTGTTTTGCCACCTCCAGAATGTCATTGTGCCACTGTCTGACCTCATGCTGCTGCTGTGGCTGCTGCCGTGCCCTCCACACTGTGTCATTGTGCCACTATCTGACCTCATGCTGCTGCTGCCGTGACCTCCACTCTCTGTCATTGTGCCACTCTGTGGCCTACTCCTGTTTTTGCCACCTCCAGAATTTCATTGTGCCACTCTCTGACCTCATGCTGCTGCTGCTGTTGATGCCGTGACCTCCACACTGTGTCATTGTGCCACTCTCTGACCTCATGCTGCTACTGTGGCTGCTGCCGTGACCTCCACACTGTGTCATTATGCCACTGTCTGACCTCATGCTGCTGCTGCCGTGACATCCACACTGTGTCATTGTGCCACTCTGTGGCCTACTCCTGTTTTTGCCACCTCCAGAATGTCATTGTGCCACTTTCTGACCTCATGCTGCTGCTGTGGCTGCTGCCGTAACCTCCACACTCTGTCATTGTGCCACTCTGTGGCCTACTCCTGTTTTTGTCACCTCCAGAATGTCATTGTGCCACTCTCTGACCTCATGCTGCTGTGGCTGCTGCCGACAACCTCCACACTCTGTCACTGATGTTGCCACCTGAGCCCTCAGCTTGTTTTTTTCCAGCTGTCGCTGCCATGACTTTATCAGGCTACATTCCCGCTTCAGTTTTTTGGTCAGTTTTGCCCTCTTAAGTGCCCAGGGAATTTTATAGTGAAGCGAT
The DNA here is from genome assembly GCA_025379985.1 of Phyllomedusa bahiana. Classification (NCBI taxonomy): domain Eukaryota; kingdom Metazoa; phylum Chordata; class Amphibia; order Anura; family Hylidae; genus Phyllomedusa; species Phyllomedusa bahiana. Next base: position 22,222 of record JAODAL010036124.1, read on the forward strand.
TCTAAGAGCGGCGGCAGTCATCTGTGTGTCATACTAAAACACAACATTGTATGAAGACCAAACCAAGCTCCCTCTGCATATTTAAGCATGGCACAACGTTCTACAGCACCCTGAAGTCACCGAATCAAATTTTTTAGAAATTTGCCTATCTCTACATATAATATAATAATCAATAATATACGTGTAAAGCAAATAGAGAAAACACCGACAGCATATATTAATCAAAGGTGCATAATCATGTCATGTTCATGCATAATATTCAATACATAATATTCCATACAAAAATAATGTGTATATATAAATTATACAATTTAATCATAATGCATCAGGTACATACATAGATTGCCATAATCATAGATGAAAGTAAAAAGTCCTTAGTAGTAGATTAATATTGCGTCACCAGTAGTCATTGGAGACCGGCAATGCTCTCAGACAAGCAAGTCACATAATATAAGCGTGTAAGTAGCACTTTTGAACAGGATGGGAAGGTCCATGGATATTGGCCACTTCCATCCTAAAAATACCAGCCCACAGCCAACGCAGAAGTGGACCATCACAACAGTGGATCATCACAAAAAAATACTGGCAAACACCAAGCCCCAGTAATAGTAATGGGGAGGTGTCTGTTACGAACACTATAAAAAAAAAGTAAAAAAAAGACCCACAAAAATAACAGAAAAAAACTATCCTGGTCCAACGTCGCTTAACAAATCCATCATAGTCCCAAAGGAAAACCTGTAAAGAAAAAAAACCAGAAACCCTACAGATAGGACACCGATTGGCTTCCCCAGATGCTGAACAGCCTATCCAGCACCCAGGAAAGCTGAAAGACATCCCCCACAGCAGGCATCCAGGAAAACTAGGTGCCTGCTGTGGAGGATGGGGCATCATCCAGCTTCCTCAGATGTGGAATCGTCTATCCAGCGCCTGGGAAAACTGGGTGACGTCCCCCACAGCAGGCACCCAGAAAAGCTGGTTGCCTGCTGTGGGAGATGGGTTACACTCAGCTTTCCTGGATGCTGGATAATCTATCCAGCATCCAGGAAAGGTGGAATGGCCATAGTAGGGAGACAGGGGAAGGGTGAAAGAGGTCACTTACCACCCTCTGTTGTGCTGGCGGCTGCTGCAGCTACGCTGTATGGTCCAGCTGAAGGAGCTGGATGAGCCCCCTGCAGCCACTTGTAGGGAGCCATTTGCAAGTCTGCACAGTCCCAGGGATGTAATCCTGAAAATCAGGACTCTGGGACATTGTCCCCAAATCGGGACTGTCTCAACATAATCAGGACATTGGGGGATATGCCTATGTCCTCCATATGCCGTGGCTGCTGCCTGAATGTATCAAGATTTAGATTAATGTTTCACAAATAGCTATGTCTTCCTCTAGCAAATTAACTCTTTTCATGCAGCTGTACCTTTTTGCTTTAGCTTGAGTGCATAATAAACAAGTATTTTTGTGCTGGGAGTTGTAGTGTAATTGGTGGAGATGGACCACAGAGACAACTGCAGCTTTGGGGTCGTGGCAGGCTTTACTCTCAGTTCTATACTTCAGGTTGTCCAGTTTCAGGTCTAATTTATTTATCACAATTGCTTCTGCAGCATTCCAGCCAAGTAGGAATCACTTGCCTACACTTCTATGGCAATCTTCAAGACCCTGAGTAATGAAGTTTACTTGGTCCAATAAACTAGCTCTAGGGAATCCATGTAACCCTAAGGGCACGTTCACAAGGCACAGGACAAATACCGGCCGGTTTGCCGGCCGGTATTTGTCCTGTTTCGCGCCCGTCCCCACGGCCGCGGGGGGGACGGCTTTTCTCCCGATGAGCGGGATCAGCCCCCACCATTTAGCAGCACATCTTCTGTCCGAAACCGGACAGAAGATGTTGCATGTTCAATATTTTACCGTCGGACCGCCGGCGACAAAACTGCCGGGCGGAAAACCCGTGCAGTGGGGACTGCTGCACGTGTTTTCCATAGAGCACAATTGTGCTCATTTTTAGCCGGTTTTTCAGGCGGTCTGAAAAACCGCAAACCGGCTGAAAAACCTGCCGAAAACCCGTGCCGTGTGAACATGGCCTAATATTCCTGGATCCAGGGACTGGATATAAGAGGGTGGCATGCTCTGTGTCTACCTTCTTGCTGACTGTTTCCTCTCACTACTCTCTCTCACCACTTTTATTTGTCTTTCACTCTGATTCTTACTTTTTCTTGCTTTCTTCTCCTTATTTTTCTATTTCTCTGCTTAGGCCCAGTGTAGTTGACCACTGCCTACCTGTGCTCCACTGCCAGTTTATAGGCAAATGACCCCCATATGTTGCTGTATCAGCTAATAACAGGAACATCAAACTACTTTGAACCATTAACAGCAGCTAACTGGCTATTCTGGCTGCTATATCAGGCTGATATATGCCTGGAGTCCCCTGTAAACTCCTGATTGGCTGCAAGCTGTATGTGATACTGGTGCTTAAAGTACCCAAAGTGCAATCTTTTTATTGTAAATATATGTAAATACATTTCCTATGTACTAGTAATATAATAAAATATTCAAATGTCACACTTGGATACATTTATATAAGACCACTGATAAAGTGGTCGCACACTCTACACATACAGGGCTATAACAAGCTATCTCTGAATTCAGCATCTGAACCAAAGACTAGAGAATGCTGTGGTGGAAAGTAATAAAATAATAACTGATCCCAGAGAACTGGAAAGCCACAACCCCCAACTAGAAGCCATGGTGGCTATGCAATAAGGGAACGTCAACCTGGCGGAGACAAAATACCGGTTGGACTCTGCCCTAAAGGGGATGTATCGCTTCATCAGTTCGGCTGTTGTGTGGATGCTTGATTCACTGAGTTCCTGGAATCCAGGGGCGTTTCTTCCCTCCCAGTTGGGTGTTTCTTAACTGAAGGGCGAGGACATCATCCCCCCCTTCACTGTTCATGCTCGCTCCCGAGTCAGTGTGTTCCCTCCCCCTTTCTGAGTCCACTGTCCTCTCCCTATGCAGTCTTATTTTAAGAGCTGTTTACATACCCCAGGCCTGCATTCAGTCTAGACAGTCTTCTATGAACTCTGAGCACTGATCTCTTCTCCTCTCACAGCTGGAGGTTTGTTACAGTTGAATCCAGTCTTTTATGAATTCATCCAGAGCACAGATCCGTCTCCCTTCTATGTTTACACAAGGCACCGAGGAACAATTCTACTGTTTTCTGACTGTAGAAGCAGTTGCAGTGTCAATGAGGAGCTGCTATCTGTATAGAGTGAAATTGTTGCCGGCCCCTTACACACAGGAGCATTAGGCACCGAGGCACAATTTTGCTGTTTTCTGATTGTAGAAGCAGCTTCAGTGTCAATGAGGAGCTGCTAGCTGTACAGAGTGAAATTATTACCAGCCCCTTATTCTGAGTGAGAGAGGCAGGAACGCACGCTCCCGTGAATAGGACCGGGAGCCGAACAGAATGTAAATTAGTAGAGCCGTCAGCCAATGAAATGCAAGGAGGTGGGATCCGACTGGCACTGGGGAACAGTGTTTACACAAAACGAAGATAAGGGATCCTGTGAAAACAAAACAGCTTTTCAAATGACATCCAATTGCAAAGTTGTTTGTTTTCACTGTCCCCTTATTCTGAAGACCATTTAATGAAATGATACAACCCCTTTAAGAATCCAGCTGGTATTTTGTCATCTTTTGAATAGTTTTGGGGGACGGTTCTGTTCGCGGATTCGCAAAAAAAGGTCCGGCAGAAAATCCGTTCAGTGTGGATTACTGAAGGGATTTTCTATTAAAGTTTATGTGGATGGTTGATAGATGGTTTTCAAATCCAAAAACCCTACCAAAAACCTTGTCGTGTGGATGGAGTCTATGACCTGGAAAACAGGTTGCAGAGAACTTACCCGAGCCTGTGAGGTTTGCCTCTACTATTTTCACAATCTTACAAAAAAGAAAGCCAGGGAATAAAGAAATAATTATGTTTTTATGTTAAGATTTATATTTAGATATTTAAGAATGATGTATTTATATTAACACCAACAACAGGTTAAAAATATCATAAAAGCATAAAAATTGTTCAGTATAGGAAAATTAACAACTTCTCCCCCTCTCCACCCAAAAGGACATCTCAGAGAACATAACACATCAAAGTACAAACTGCATAGGCATTATGCAGAATCCAAAAATTGTACTGTTCTATTCAGCAATAGACTTTGTCTTATAAAATTCATCATTAACGGAATTTTAGCAATAAGTAATATGCGCTGCCCTAGTCACTCACAGCTAGCTATGACCCGACCGTGCATGAGAATAAGATGGGCAGTGCTTGCAGCCACCCTCTCGATTCACTTCTGTGGGAGTTCCTAATATAGCCACCCTCACTCACTCAGCTACATTTGGAACTCCCATAGAAGCGAATGTGGAGGACAGCTGCAAGTGCCGCCCTCCTCATTCTCATGCACAGCCAACTCAAAGCTAAGTGCAATCAACCTCTGCAGCGCATATTTCTTCATGGTAAAACCCTATTAACTTGTAAGCAGTTCAAAACGCTTAAGAAGTTACTTGTCTCTGCCGTATGACAACTACATTTTTTTATAGAATAATCCAATAATGGTGAATCTTATATGACCAAGGCAATTGCTGGATCAAACATTAAAATTTTTGGGATCACAACTACTGTTTATATAGAATAATCCACTAAAGATAAACCTTATATGACCACAGTCGATTATTGGATTCACCAGTATTATTAGTTCTGGATATTCATGCAGTGGGATTCATGGAATTGTGATGTTTTGTTAGGCATTGAGGACTGGTGAGCTGGCTAATATTTTTTTTATTTTGCATGGGCATTACAATAATGTAAAATATTATTAAAGTGAATTTCGAATATAAATACAGTAAATAATAATATATATATATAGGGAGACATGTATAAATGTGTTTTTCACCCTTTTTCAAGCGTACAATGCACCTAACTGAGCCGGCTACGATGTCTAATGCACCTAATCAATGTGTTAGGCGCATTGTTCGTAAGACTCGACACTTTCTAATGCGCCTGACATGAAGGGGTGTTCTGGGGGCGTTATAGACGGTGGGTCACACCAAATTCGTAATATTAGACACATCTATGAATGTGGTTCGGCAAAACTAGGCGCATTACTGCTCCGACAGGCAGACCTATCTCACTGTGGTCTGCCAGAGCCTGAGGAGTTGAAATGGAAATAGATTTGCTGTAAGGGGCAAAAATGTCCAATATTTCTCAACTTACACCAGTACAATAATAAAAAGTAATTTATTATAATTATCAAACTGTATAAAATTTTATTAAATTTAATGAAAAATATGATCATATAAATTAATATAAAATACAGCATATAATATCCCCAAAATATAGAAATATCTCCTATAAAATATATTTACAATTAATAGAATCTAAAACAAAATTTATATTAAAAAACCCATTGATTATGTTTTTCAGATTTTTATATTTAAAATTTTTACTACATTAAATATGAAATTTATTTTTGCTGCTCTCAACCTTTATTCTGCATACAACAAGAGCCAGCACAACACAAGTATTGCTGGGACCTGTGGTCCTCCAAGCAGGATCAGTACCATAGTTTCTATTCACTGACATGAATTCTCTTATCTTCAGCCTGTCTATAACCTTAACTAGAAGCAATATATGGTTATGCACATCCAAAAAAAAACATTTTTGATAAAAATGAACATAGGTGCAACACTGGTGCGGCTGTGGTATACATACATATTCCAAAAAACAGTGGCACACTATAAACTGGAGTACTATCAAAGGGGACATAGGAATTTTGAAAAAAGCATTTCTGCTATCTAGGATATATAAAAAAAATTGAGATTCTCAGTTCACATTTTTGATCAAAACTGTTTAAGCCACCTCCGAACTTTTGGAATATGTCTATAACCTTAATACATGTTAGACGCATTACTTATGCGCCTAAGTTCCATCGAACCTTACACGCCATTTGTGAACGCACAAAAACCACTTTCATTCATCAGGCGCATTATACACTGAAAATTAGACTCGACTATTCACTTCTACGCACCTTCCTTACATGTCGCCCATAGTGTAAATCGCAAGAATGTATAACTTCAAATTAATAAATCATGTAAGAAATTAATAGTGTTGGTTAAACGAGTAACACATGTCAATCAGGAATATTATTACATTATTAAATAACTAAAGATTCCTAGTGAAAAAAGTGTGGTCAAAAAACACAGAACATGTAATAAATCGAAAAAAAAGGTGCAAAATGGATATGGTCCCCAGATATTACCCCAGAGGAGGTATTGGTTAAGTTAATAATCACGATGTGTGTTTGTATTATTAATAACTTGGCTAAAACTAAAGAAACCTTATTTCAAGCTTTGATATCTCAGTCTATCACTATTCTGCATCAACAGAATGTATTATACTTTTCACAGTGTACCAAAACACAGCAGAGCAGACTAAGAGAGTAAATCCAATGTATAACCAATGGTTCCCCATTCCTCCTCACTGCATTTAAGCTGTAAGAAAGTGCTTGAATTGCCTGTATAATTCTAGTTACTGTAGGGATCCCAATGGTGGGACTCCCAGCATTCAAACATTTATCACCTATCCTGTTGATAAGTGATAAACATGAGTTGTGAGAAAATCCCTTTAATTACAATCGGAAAGATTCATTTTTTTTTTGCTTTCCAGTATGTCTGTAGACATGTTGGTTGTCTATTACTTTTGGCTACGTCTTCCAAAATAAACAAAAAAAAGTTGGAATCTCTGCAATAAGCTGATCTAGGTCATGTAATCAACATAAAATAGGATGAGTTGTGAAAAACTGTGCAAAAGAATAACTTACAAAACCATTTAAAATCACTCAATGAAATGCTGGGATCAGCACTGGGACGTGAAGAGTTGAACACAGTCGGATCTTCTAAAACATCTCTCTTTTATTGGAAATATCTTTAAAATTCACAGCAACATTAGCTGAATGCACACAAAACAGGAGACCACAGTGTGGGGTGGGCGGTGGATGACTCTGACCGACGCGTTTTGGGTCACATGACCCTTACTCATGGTAACGTGATCCTCACCTCGTCACATTCAAATAGACAGACATAATTAAAAACACCTGAGAGCATGGCTCAGGTTTGAACCATGCTAAACAGATTGCTAGTATTTAAAACATGGTTGTTAACCCTATGTATTGACGGATAATAATGGTATTGAATATCTTGGCGTACGTTCATTCCTTTTGGAATGCGTGTATCTAAGTGAAAGATCCACCATGCCTCCCGTGCTAAAAGTTTTTTATGTAGGTCTCCACCTCGCACTGAGTTACTGACTTTTTCTATGGTTGTCACAGACAATAAACTCAGATCACCAAAAACTACAAAGCCACACTTAGGCCATGTTCACACGGCTTAATTGCGGGACGTAATTACGCCCCGCAATTACGCTGTGTGGACGGGGGCGGGGCGGGAGCGGGGGAGTGAGCGGGGGGCCGGCACTTCGCCAGCCCATAGACAATCACTGCTAGCGGCCCGTAATTGGCGTTTTCGGCCCGTAATTGCCGCACTTCGGCGCGTAATTACGGACTGAAATACGGCCCATTTTAAGCTGTGTGAACATGGCCTTACAGCTCAATGGCTGGTGGATACACTGAATACCAGCAGCGGGCGTCTCTGGCCCTTGTGCTGCATGGGAAAATATAGCAGGTTCCATTAATTAATGAGCAAATGCTATAGGTACTAGTTCACACCAGCATGCAAAAAGTCACAGTATAACACATGGGGAGACTGCAAAAAAAGCAATAATACCGATGAAAATTGCATATAGATAAAGCGATACAAAGGGTAACGCCATTTATACAGTTAGATCACCCTGATGTTTTAAGGTGAAATGTTTAGATACCGCAGAACACTTGAAAAGATCTGTCTTACCTACATCAGATAGGTGTCTGCGGATACGGGTTTTTAAGGGACCTGTAGTGCAACCTACATATTGTTCCTTACATAAACCGCAACTTACCAAGTACATAACGAACTTGGTGTTGCAGTTTATGAAAGTTTTAATTTTGAAACTTTTGTTGTTACTAAAAGAGGTAAACATAATGGTTTTGGTGATATATTTACAAGTAACACATATATTATGTCCGCAACCAAAGCAGCCAGTGGCACTAAGCCAAGTTGTCACTGTGTTAACATTAGAATTAAACAAACTCGGTGAGACACTTGATCCGATAGTGGGAGCCTTACGTGATATGTAACGTATGTTATGTTGCAAAACATTCTTAATTTGTTTGTTTACATATAGAATTGGAAGATGTGTCTTTACTATATTCACTATCTGTTTATATTGGCAACTATAACTGGTGGAAAACGTGATGGTATTGTTATTGGAATTGACAGCCTTATGTATTTTAAGGAATAAATCTGATCTTTTGATATTGTTCACTTTTATAATGGCTTTATCAAGCATCTTCGATGTATATCCTCTCTGTATAAGTCTACCTCTCAAAGCTTCCTGTTGATCTAAGAAATCATCATTATTGGAACAATTACGTTTTGTTCGTATAAATTCATCGACGGGCAAATTATGGATAACATGAGGGGGAAGAGATGATTCTGCCCTTAGTATAGAATTCCTGTACATGTTTTTACGAAATGGTTTGACGGTGATAGTTAAAGATGGGCGAATCGATTCTAACGAAGTGGAATTCGTTTAGAATTTCAGGAAAACTTCGGTTCTGAACGAAGTCGAAGTTTGGGGTACTTCGGGTGAACGAAGTGTGCTTTTGATTGATAAATGGCTGCGAGCAAATGGCGCTACATGGGGCAAAGCACTCTGGGAGGAAGAAGGGCATAGCCTGCATGACATGTGCAGAGGTGAAGCAATCAGAGACCGGCGGGATTCTGTGACGTCACCGCATAATAAGTCCGGGCGCGACGGGGAGCTCACACTTCTTCACTGTACTGATGGGGAAGGTGCTCCGCGGCTGTTGTGTTTGTTCACGAAGAACTTTTTTTTATACAGCGATTTTTTGGGGGGTGTTCAGCTTGTCCGGGGGACTGTTCTCTTAATTTTCATTCTGATTTTTTGGGGTATTGGTTGAATCCAGTGGGTCCACTGCAGCGCATATACATTCAATATCAAGTGGGATCTAGCCATTTCCCCTGTTTATTCATTTAAAGAAAAGCGTTTTTACAATACAAAAACACTTCTTTTTGGGTGCTAAATTTATTGCGCAATTTCCCCAAGGGGTTAATTAAGCTTTTTTTGCGGGTGGCTGACCCCAAGAAACCGTCATTTTCACCCCAAAAATATATACATTTTCCGTAGCATAATTCAAAAGCGAAGGTTAATTAAATTTTATCTTTTTTGTGGGGGTAAAAACACGCAATTGTAACACGTACAAAGCTATATTTTGGGGGTGCCAATTGTTTGGAAAATTTACACCCAGGGGTTAATTAAGCTTGTTTTGCTGGTGTGTGACCCCAAGAAAACCGTCATTTTCAAGCCAAAATACATACATTTTTCCTGTAGCATAATTCAAAAGGAAAGGTTAATTCAATTTTACTCTTGTTGTGTGGCATGAAAACACAATTGAACGTCAAGCTACTAGTTGTGGGGCCCAATTTTTTGGCCAATTTACATGGGGGGGTTAATTAAAGCGTTTTTTTTGTGGTGTGCTGACCCTAAGAACCGTCATTTAAACGCAAAATACTACTTTTTTCCTGTACATAATTCACAAGCGAAGGTTAATTACAATTTTATCTTTGTTTTTGGGGATAGAAACACGAAATTGTAACACGTACAAAGCTATGTTTGTGGGGGCCCAATTTTTGGGAAATTTTACATGGGGGTTAATTAAGGTTGTTTTGCGGGTGTGCTGCCCCTAAAAAACCCGTCTTTTTCAACGCCAAAAACTCTTTTTTCGTAGAATTCAAAAGCAGGTTAATTTACAATTTATCTCTTGTTGTGTGGCTAAAAAAAACGCAATTGTAACACGCACAAAGCTCTTTTGTGGGGGCCCCAATTGTTTGGCGCAATTTCATCCGGGGGTTAAATTTAAGCGTTTTTTGTGGTGTGCTGACCCCAAGAAACCGCTTTTTTCAACCCCAAAAACATACTTTTTTCCCCGTAAAAATTTCACAAGCGAAGGTTACTTAAAATTTTTCTTTGTTGTGTAGCTAAAAAACGCCATTGTAACGTACAAAGCTACTATTTTGTGGTTGTCAATTCTTTTGCGAAATTTACATCCAGGGGTTAATTAAGTGTTGTTCTGCGTTGTCTCAGTAAGAAACTTTGTTTTTTCCCGCCAAGAAAAATTCTGTAGCATAATTCATATTCGGGTTATAGGCCTGTTTGTGCTTTTATATTCAGAAAAAATACACAGAGTTTTTAAATGGCACAACAAGTTTTTTTTTCCTCCCCATTTGTGGGCCAATTTATACCCGGGGGTTTCCCCAAGCTTTTTAGGGGGTTCATTTGCGTCAAATAAGGGTGTGATTTATCTATAAAGATATCTCATCAAACAGTGTTGTAATTTGAACAAACGTTGTCGGGACAGAGGGTGCAGGCTCTTCCCCTGTGATGGCAGGGGCCCAAAAACTTTCCCACCCCAGGTCGCAGCACAAAAGGGGGAGCCCCGCAGGGTCACTCGGTGACCACAATTCCCGCTGTCATTAGCGGCGTGTGTTCCAGCAACCCAATTTCTTGATTGGTTGACTAGGTCATCCATTCCTCCAGATGCATCTGACAACCCGCCAAAGTCGGTGGGATCGTCAAACAACCCTTATTTGGATCCCCGGGACGGGTCAGCGGCCCCCCCCTGTCCTAAACCCCGCCTCTGTCCCCCCGGCCCCCTCACCAGATATTCTATTTGGTCTGGGCTCACCCTACTAAAAGCGGGGATAAAAAATTTGAGGAGGGACACAGAGCTATTTGGCAGGAAGAAATGGGCCAATACCCCCGTTTCTTGCAGAAAGGCGGCAAAGTATGATGTTGAGATGGATGGGAGGTCATTTTGTGGGGTTCACCCTCAGATCCCAAAGATGGTGATGAGGACAGGCTGACATGAAACACAAATAGATGAGTGTAGCCGCCCGCATTGGGAGCCGGGTGGGGGCAGGGGTTTAATCATCGTCAGGAGAAGAGGGGTGCTTGCGCTCAGGCAGGGGGGCACCCCAGCAAGTGGGTCGTGTGGCGTGAGTCAGAGGATAGGCAGTGTGAGGTCGAGAGCCAAAAGCGGCCCCGGGGTAAAAAACCCCTTCGCGGGGCCAAGAAAGTAGCTGCAAGGGGCAATGAGGCAGGGGGCGGCAGTGTCACTCAGTGGGAGCGTTGGGGTAAAATGATATCGGCGGTGGGGCAGTTTTTTGCAAAGACATGGAGGACCCGAATAGGGGTATATAAGAATCGAAGCAAAAGTAAGCGTCCCCCGGGGAGCTAAGTTGGCACCAGGGGCCCTCGAAAACACATGCAGGTCCCCATCCGGTGGCCCTGGGAGAAACGGGGCTAGATTGGTGGTCCCCTTTGCCCCGCACAACAGCAGCGCAGCGGGCCCCCAGTGGCACGCATGCCTTTTGCAGCCGTAAGGCCCCACCACCTCTGCAGAAGGGAGCGTTTCTCTTTGCATTATCCCGGTCCAGATGCTCCTGCTCCTCACTATCATGGCGCCAAGCGTTCAGCGAGGCGATTGAAAAAGAGACAAAGTAGGGGTTCAACTATCAAGGTCAGCAGCTGACCATGCCTGTCCAAGTTTTGGGACTGCAGTCCCTACCTTTCCAAATGGTGGACTCTTTTACCATTCAGAAAAAACTAAGGGCTTGTGCCAAGCCGAGTTTTGAAAATTTCCAAGCCTTTAATTTCTTTTCAAAAAGGCAGTCCCAGCACTTATAAAATGTAGAACAGAAGGTGGGCCAGCCCTTAAGCTTATCGGTTTTTTCCGGGTGAGCAGTGCGGACTCGGACTGTAATTAGGTCAGGCCAGTACTTCCTTTACGGCCCACGGGGTGAATGTTTTCCCCGGCCCCAGGCCACCAACAATTTGGGACAGGAGACCCCGTTTTCCCCCCCCCCACGTTGTCAAATGTGTTCCCAATGCCCCGCCTCCTCCTTCCACCACCACCACCATCTCAGCCTCCCAAGTACTGCTCCATCATACCACATGTGTAGGGCACAGCGGTGTCACCAGTTCTCACCTGGCGCCTCGGCGAACAAAGTCACACAGGGGGAACGCTCCGCTCATGCAGCAAGAAATCGATTTTGGGGCTTTTCTTTTATTTCCAAATGCAAATCGGAACCCTGGTGACGGACAAGGGGGGGAAAATGGTGTCCGCGCTGCACCCAGGGGGATGGTCCTTTCGCCCCCCTGGCGCATGTGTTTAATTGGTTGTGAAAAAGTTCCTGAGTCTTTCCACCCATCTTAGAACATTCTGAAAATGGCAGGGAAAATGTGCATGCCTTTATCCATTTTACAAAGCCCGGGGGAAAACCTCCTCGGTTGCAGCAGCAGAACGGGCCCCCCCCCAACAAAAACCTCTGATATGCGATGTTTCCACCGTTGGAATTCCAGCCCGAATGTTGGGCCGACGTATAAAAAGAGAAAAGGCCTTAACGTTTTTTGATGATCCAGGCAGACAGAAGTATCCCCTGTGTAATTTGTGTCACCAGTGGAGCTCATGGTGACACCCGCCGTTTGTTTAGGCCCTTTGAGGAGGCAAAGTTATTTGTCAGTCGCCAGGACTACAGGGTGAATAACGTATTCCCCTCTTCTTTCCCGGGAAAAGATGCTGAAAAAACTGTTGGGAGGGGATGGAGACGTGGAAACTACATTCGTGGGGGCCCCTGAGTCCGGTTGGGGGGCTGAAATGGAGGGGGGAGGAGGAGGGAGGAGGAGGACTTGGAGAGAAACATTGGGTGAAATATGGATTTTTTACCCAGGTGGACGAGAGGAGGAGCAGGAGCAGCTGGAGGGGAGATGGAATGGGAAGAGACAGATCCCCAAAGTCCTGGCGTAAAGTGGAAAATTGGGGGGGCAAACCCCTCGGGGGGTCATTGCCAGAGGCCCGCAGCATGCTTATTTCTGGTGTGACAGCCGAATAGTCAGCATCCCCAGAGGGGTGACTTCTGGGTCTCCCCCTATTGGACCCCCGTACTGGTCCAAAATGGGAGCCCTTTTTCCCAGCTATTGAAGGGGGGACAAACTCAAATACTTAGGGAAACCTCCGTAAACAGTTGGCCGTGCCCTTGTGCGGCATCGTCCCTCCCGGGGAAAGGGCTGACGGGGGGTTCCCTTTGCGTCACGTACTACTGCCGCGGCTGTGGGGAAGGTGGGGGGGGGTAGGGGGCAGTACCAGCTCCATCAGCGTAACCTAAGTTGGGCATGAGAGAGTTTTCCCTTCCCCCCCCCTGTAGGAGGGTAGTCGCCAGCAGCAGCAGAGGACCTGGAGCAGTCCCCGAAACCAAAAAGGTGGTGGCCTACTGGGGCGCACTTGCCACCCAGTTAAAGATCCCCTGGGCTACTGGGCACCCAAACCGGATGTGTGGGGCCCCAACTTTTTCGAGTTTGCAGGGGGGAAAGCTGTCCTGCCCGGGCCCGTAGTGTGGCACAGAGCGGGTTTCAGTGCGGCGGGGGGCTCGTTTCCCCAAAGGGGAACCCGCTTGTGGGCAACTGACCTTTTTCAAGATGAATCAGACGGGATGGCCAGGATTTTCCCCCACACCAATGCCTTAGGCATCAGACTACATCAACCATGCGCCCACCCAAACTGTGAGAAAATTTGTCTGGGTTCAAATACCCGCCGCAGCCACTATTCAGATCCCCCACCCCCCTGATGCCACATTCTGGAAGTTTCTCCATCTGCCACCAACCATCTTTACCGGGACTGGTATTGCCCCCCACCTCCCCACTCTGTATTGTGCCACTGTTGACTCATGCTGGTGTGGTGCTGCCCTGACCTCCAACTGTGTCATTGGACTCTGTGGCCTATTCCCCGTTTTTTTGCCACCTCCAGAAAGTCTTGTGCCACTGCCCCGACCTCAGCTGCTGCTGTGGGTGCTCCCTGACCTCCACACTGTGTCTTGTCCCCCCTCGGGTACTCCCGTTTTTTCCACCTCCCGAATTATTGTGCCACTGCCTGCCTTGCTGCTTCTGGTGCGGGGTTTTTACCTCCACTGTTTCATTGTTCCCCTCTCTGACCTCATGCTGCTGCTGTGGCTGCTGCCGTGCCTCCACATTTTGTCATTGTCCAAATCTGTGGCCTACTCCCCTTTTTGCCCCCTCCAGAATGTCATTTTGCCATGCCCGATCATTTCTGCTGTGGTGTGGTGACCTCCACACTGTTTTGTGCCATGCTGACCCAAATTTTGGGTGCGGGGTGCTGCCGGACCTCCACCTGTGCATTGTCCCACCTTTTGGCCTACTCCTTTTTTTTCCCCCTCCAGAATGGGCATTGTCCCCGCCCCGACCCATGCTGCTGTGGCTGCGCCGTGACCCCCCACTGTGTCATTGTGCCACTTCTTTCCTCATGCTGTGCTGTGGCCCCGCCGGGGGACCTCCCACGTGCATTGTGCCACTGTTGACCTCTGCGCTGCTGTGGTGCTGCCGTGACCCCCCACTGTGTCATTTTGCCCTGCTGACCTCGCTGCGCATGGCGCTGCCCCGACCCCCACACTGTGTTTGTCCCATCTGTGGCCTACTCCCTTTTTTTCACCCCCAGATGTCATTGTGCCACTCCGACCCCCATGTGCTGCTGGGCTGCTGCCCCTGACCCCCACTGGTCTTTTGCACGTTGACCCCCATGTGTGCTGTGCGCGCCGGAACCTCCACATGTGTCATTGTGCCCCGCGACCTCATTGGGTGCTATGGTGCTGCCGTGACCTCCCACTTGATTGTCCCCCTCTGTGGCCTACTCCCGTTTTGCCACCTCCAAAAGTCATTGTGCCCTGCCTGACCTCATGCTGCTGCTATGGCTCTGCCGTGACCTCCACATGTGTCATTGCCCATCTGTGGGCCCACTCCTGTTTTTGCCACCTCCAGTATGTCATGTGCCACTGCTGACCTCAGTGCTGCTGTGGGCTGCCGTGACCTCCACATTGTCATTGTGCCACTGTCTGACCTCTTGCTCTGTGGGCCGCGGAACCCCCCACCTGGTTTATTGTGCCATGTCTGGGCCCCATGCTGTGTATGGTGCTGCCGTGACCTCCACACTGTGTCATTGCCCCCTCGTGGCCCACTCCCGTTTTTGCCACCTCCCGAAAGTCATTGTGCCACTGTGACCTCTTCTGCTGCTGTGTGCTGCCGTACCTCCACACTGTTCATGTGCCACTGTTGACCTCATGCTGTGCTGTGGCGCTCCCGTGACCTCCACATGTGTCATTGTCCCCCTTGTGGCCTATCCTGTTTTTGCCACCTCCCGAATGTCATTGGCCAATGTCTCCCATCTGGTGTGGCTGCTGCCGTGACCTCCACACTGTGCTTGTGCCCCTGTCGACTCAGCTGCTGTGTGGCTGCTGCCCTGACTCCAACTGTGTCATTGTCCCATCTGTGGCCACTCTGTTTTTGACCCTAGAAATTTTATTGTGCCACTGTTGACCTCATGCTGCGCTGTGGCTGCTGCCCTGACCTCCCACGGTCATTTTTCCCCCTCTTGGCCTATCCCGTTTTTGCCACTCCAGAATGTCATTGTGCCCGTCTGACCCAGTTCGACTGGGGGGTCTGGGGCCCCAGGGGAGTTGATCTCGGGGGCCCACCCTACTGTACATGATAATTTACCGCCCTCCTGGACAAAAACGGCCCTTTTTAACCCTTTAATACAGTGTTCAAAAAAAGAACTGATTGGGTAGACAATAGCAAGTGAGTAAACACATTTGAACGTCTAAAATATCTGGGAAAAACGGGGTCCACCCCATACCCCCCTCCACCCAATAAAAATTTATCCCCCCAAACCCACAAAAATTATCCCCCCCCAAACCCCACATACAATATCCCCCCTCCACCCCACAAAATCCCCTCCACCCACTTACATTTTCCCCTTCCACCCACATACAATATCCCCCTCCACCCACATACAATATCCCCCTCCACCCACTAAAAATACCCCCTTTAACATTTCCCTTGGCCCAAGGGCCCTCACCCCCTCCTAAAATAAACCCCACCAAAAAGGGTTTAAAAGTGTAACTCCTAAAAAAAACAGGGTCAGGTGTTCCCCCTGTTAAAATTCGGGGGACCATTTTACACTCCCATTTATACTAATCCCAATTTTAAACCTAAAAACACCGCCATAAGAGCCAAAAAGGGGGGGTCAGGCACCCACCCTCAGGTAAAAAACCTAAAACCCACCGCAAAATAGAGCCCACATAGGGGTCAGCCCCCCCCGGCTAAAGGTAAACCTAAAAACACCACCATATAAACCCCACTTTAGTGGTCAGAAAACCAGTTTCCGGGGTAAAACCCTACAACCCCCTCCAAATAGAAACCAATAGAGATCAGACCCCAGTCGGGAAATAACCTACAACACCCCCCTATAAGACCACAAAAGGGCAGACACCCAGCTCAGGTAAAACCCTTTACAACACCGCCAAAATAGAACACAAATTGGTCGAAACCCAGTCGGGGTAAAACCTACAACCCCGCCTTTATAGGGGCCCAAACTTTAGGGGTTTCAGACAACCACTCGGGTATAACCTACAACACCACCCTTTTTGGGCCCCACATAGGGGCCCAGAAAAAACCAGTTTTCGGGTATAACCTACAACACTGCCAATGGGGAAACCACATAGAGGTCAGACCCCCCTTTTCGGTTAAAACCCTTTACAACCCCAAAACCAAATAGAAAACCCCCTTAGAGGTCAAAAACCGGGTTTCGGGTCACATACTTTCAATATAAAAAAAAAACCCCCTGAAATGAGGGATCACCGGAGGGGTCTTGACTGGAGTCGTTTCTTTTTCGGTTTGTTTTTTTTCCCCCTTCTCTTTTGCATCCGTTTTTCCCCACCGTCATGATGACTTTTTCCCGGGGGGCCCCAACTCATCCCTGCAGAAATTACACACAAATATCTTAGAATCCTCAATTTTTTCCCGGGATCTTTACCCCTTCCCACCACTGTTTAAAAAAAACTACCCAGGGGTGGGGAAGCGGGTACAAGCCTAGCTCCTAAATTTGGGTTTGGGGGGTGGGGAGAGGCCCCCGGTAACTAGAAGGGCCCCCCTTTAGGTTTGGTTTTGCCCTCGCTGGATAAGTTGGTTTGGGGGCCCGCCCCGGCCGCCCTTTTGGGGGGTTCCCCAAAAAACAGGTGGGTAGGTAAATTTGTCCCCAAGTAGATAAGCAGGCCCCCGTTAGGAAAATAGATAGGCACAGTTAGGCTGGTGGAACCCCCATTTAGGGAGGCGGGAGGTAGGGGTTTTTTTTTCCCAAATTTTAAAAGGCTTTTAAAAGGGAGGTGGTTTTCCCCCAGTTAGGTAAGCTGTTGGTAGTTAAAGGGGGCCCCCCTTTTTTATAGGGTTCAAAATAGTTTAGGGGCCCCCTGTAGGGTTTGTATCAGGCACTTTTTGGGCCCCCTTAGGTTTGTATAAGGGGACTTAGGGGTTCCCCTTTAAAATTTTGTATACAGGGATTTAGGGCCTTTCCTTTTTGGTTTGTAAACGGCACTTAGGGCCTCCTTGGTAGTATACGGCAGTTAGGGGCTCCCTTTTGGTACTATACAGGCAGGTTTTAAAAAGGGGGCTCCTTTTAGATATATATAGTTAGGGGTTCCTTTAGGTAGTTTAAGACATTTAAGGGGGCTCCTTTAGGTTTTGTATACAGGTTGTTAGGGGCCCCCTTTTTGGGATATAAAAAGGGAAATTATTTGGCCCCCTTTTGGGAGTGTGCAAAGGGAAGTCAGGGCCCCCCCCTTTTTCTTTCTGGGGTTTTGGTAAATCAGAGCCCCCTTAAAAATTTTTGGTACCAAAGGGCCCCCCCTTTTGTAGGGGCAGGGGGCCCCCTGTATTTTGGCCCGGGGCCCCCCCCCTTTTAGTCAGGGCCCCCCTGTATTTGTCAGGGCCCCCCTTTTTTCCCTGTAGGTACAAGGGCCCCCCCCCTTTTAGCCAGGCCCCCCCAGAGTCAGTGCCCCCGTTTGGGAGCCAGAACCCCCCCTTGTAGTCAGGGGCCCCCTGTAGGTAGCCAGGGGCCCCGTTTGTTGTCAGGGGCCCCCTTTTTTAGTCCCGGGGGCCCCCCTATAGGGAAACCCGGCCCCCCCCTGTAGGGAAACCCCGGGCCCCCCCCTGGGGGGTAGCCAGGGCCCCCCATTAAAAAAGCCAGGGCCCCCCCGGGCAGTTTTGCCAGGGCCCCCCCGATTTTGCCCCGGGCCCCCCTTTTAGCCAGGGCCCGACCCCCTAGTTGTCGGGGCCCCCCCTTTTAGCCAGCCAGGCCCCCCTAGTGTCCCGGCCCCCCTTTTAGCCCCGGGGCCCCCCTTTGTAAATCAGGGCCCCCCCCCAGTATGAGGGCCCCCCTTGTAGCCAGCCGGGGCCCCCCCAGTTTCAGGGCCCCCCTTGGGAGCCAAGGGGCCCCCCCAGTAGCCAGGCCCGGGGGGCCCCCCTTTAGCCAGCCCCCCCCCCCAGTAGTCAGGGCCCCCCTTGTAGCCCGGCCCCCCCCAGTTAGTCCCGGGCCCCCCCCTTTTTTCCCCCGGCCCCCCCCATAGTCAGGGCCCCCCCCTTTTATTCCAGGGCCCCCTTTTGTAGCCCCGGCCCCCCCTAAATAGTCTGGGCCCCCCCGTTTAAAAGGACCCCCTTTTGTAGCCAGGCCCCTAGGGAATCAGGGCCCCCCTTGTAAACCGGACCCCCCCTTTTTTTTGCCAGGCCCCCCTAATAGTCAGGGCCCCCCTTTGTAGCCAGGACCCCCCTTTTTTAGCCAAAGGCCCCCCCCCCAGTAGCCAGGGCCCCCCCTTTTAGCCAGGTCCCCCTTTTTTGGAGCCAACCCCCCTTGTTTGTCAGGGCCCCCCCCCCTTTTGCCAGGGGCCCCCTTTTTTTAATCGGTCCCCCCTTTTAAAAAAGAGCCCCCGTTGGGGGTTTGTTTAAAAAAAAAAAAAACCAAAAAACAGCCACTTACCTGGCTCGGGTCCCGCTCCGGCCATCCGAGATTTCCCCCCAGCTCCTGCCGCCCTGCTAGGCGGGGCGGTTTAAAATGAAAGTCACCCCGCGCCGCCCTACGTCAGCTGTAGGGGCCGGCGCCTGATTGGTTGAAGGCCTAAACACTTCATCCTGGGCCCGGGAGGGTCAGCGGAGTTTGTGGGTGCTGGGGGTTTCCCTTTACACCGGGGCAGGGCCCCCGGGAAACCGGGGACATTTGTCCCCAATCCCCCGGTCTCTGGGCCTCGGGAAAGGGAGGGCCCCGGGGGTAAAAGGGCCCCGGGTCGCGGGACTGCCCCCGGGGGGCGGGCGGCACTGCCTCTGGGGGCCCACAGCAAAACCGGGGGGGGCCCCCGGGGGATTCCCCGGTCCCCCACGGCCCAGTCCCAGCCTGTTTTTTGACCTCATTGTGCTATTTTGGCTGCTCCCAGTGACCCCACACTGTGTCATTGTGCCACTGTTTTTGACCCCAAAGCTTTCTTTCTGTGGCTGCTTTCCAGGGCCTCCCCACTGTGTCATTTTTCCCCCCCTCTGTGGGCCCACTCCTGTTTTTTTGCCAAACCCCCAGAATGTCCCCAATTTTTGCCACTGGCCCGACCCCATGCTGGGTGTGTGGGTTTCTGCCCCTGACCCCCCCACACGTGGTTTATTGTGCCACTTCTGACCTCATTTCTGGGTGTTTTGGGGTGCTGCCGTGACCTCCCCACTGTTTTCCCCTGTTCCCCCTCTGTGGCCTACTCCTGTT
>JAODAL010036125.1:0-42084 GCA_025379985.1 Phyllomedusa bahiana
CCTTTTTTTTTTTTCCCTTTTTACTTTTCAACCTTTTTTAAAGTTTTTTTTTTTTTTTTTTTAGAAAAAACACCCCCAAAAAACTTTTCCCCCTTTTAAATTTTCCCCCCCCCTTTTTGGGCCAAATTCCCCCTGCAGCACGGGTTAAAAGCTTTTTTGGGCTTATTTCCCCCGGTTTAGAAATTTTGGGCTGCCCCCCCTTGCTCAGGAACCCAGTTTCCCCTTCTTTTTGTTTCTTTTTTTGGGGAACTTTTTTGGGGGACTGTCATTTTTTCTTCATTGCAGGCTGCATGCTTCCCTTTACGGGAGCTCTTGTTAGGGTGCGATGCTCTGCAGATAATCCCGCGGAAACGCGGCCAATGCTGCCGATGTATTTGAAATTCCTGGCTGGGGTTGATGCTCTGCAGATGATCCTGTTGGAACGCTGGCCAATGTTCCGAGGGTAGTCGCATTCCTGGCTGGGGCGATGCTCTGCAATGATCCTGGGGAACGCTGGCCAATGCTCCGATGTAGTGCATTCCTGGCTGGGGTGCGATGCTCTGCAGATGATCCTGCTGAACGCTGGCCAATGCTGCCGATGTAGTTGCATTTCCTGGCTGGGGTGCGATGCTCTGCAGATGACCCCCTGCTGGAACGCTGCCAATGCTGCCGAGTAGTGCTTTCCCTGGCTGGGGTGCGATGCTCTGCAGTTTATCCTGCTGGAACGCGGCCAATCTCCGATGTAGTGCTTCCCCTGGCTGGGGTCATGCCTCAGATGATCCTGCGGGGGGGCCAAGCCCCGATGTGTTTGCATTCCCGGGCTGGGTCAATGTCTGAATGTCCCCGGTGGAAAAGCTGGCCAATCTGCCATGTGTTGTTCCTTTCTGCTTCCTTCACAGGGGCCCTGCCGGCACTGCAGCATCACCACTGGGGGCAAGGTGTGCACTTCCCCCACTCCCCTCCTCGCAGCAGGTAGTGCTGGCTCCGTGCCCTGTGTCTACTCTGCTGCCATCAACCGACTATTTACTGGAGCTGTAAGTACATAACTGTCAGGCTCTGCTGCTTGATTGATGGTGCTGGGAGAGGCACTCCTGGACTCCTTATCTCACCCGGCCTCCTGTTATCCAGCGATCCTGCATGCACTGGCCCTGAGCTGCTGATCTCCGTGACTCCCGCAGACATCTCCTGCTTCTTATCGCAGCAGGTTAACCCTCGCCTGCCTGCGCTGGGATGCTGTGGCTGACCAGGACCAGGGGGAAGCACACAGGCAGATCGCAGCCCCCCCTCGCTCACTCCTCTCCTCGCTCCCCAAACAGCTGACGCTGACAGACCTCTCCTGGCCAACAGCTGATTATCCCGGCTGCCCCCAGCACGATCCAGGGGAGCCGGGTGCTTGGCAGTGCTGACATCGCTTCATCAGGCAGCCCACCTCCCCCCACAGCAGGGAGAGAGCAACCTCCAGCTGTGAGCAGCTCGAAAACCGCGCTCTGTCTGTCTCCACCTCCTCTCCAGCCTCACTGCAAGACAGAGAGTGTAGCTCTGGGAGGATAATACAGGATGTAACTCAGGATCATACAGGTAAGTAATGTATGTACACAGTGACTGCAAACCACAAATAGTGAGTGCAGCTCTGAGGATATAACAGGAATGTAACACAGGAATTAAACGATAATAATGTATGTACACAGTGGACTCACCAGCAGAATGTGGAGTGCAGCTCAGGAGTATAATGCAGGATGTAACGCAGGATCATACAGATAAGTTAAATTGTATGTAACAGTGACTGCACCACAGAATAGTGAGTTGCAGCTCGGATGAGTACAGGATGAACTCAGGATCATACAGGATAAGTATGTAATGTACAGTGACTGCACCAGCAGAATAGTGACTGCAGCTCTGAGTATAATTAGATGAACTCAGGATCAATACAGATAAGTAATGTATGTACAACAGTGACTGGCACCAACAATATAGTGAGTGCAGCCTGGAGATAATACAGGATGTAACCTCAGATCAGTACAGTATAAGTAATAATGTACAGTGACTGCACAGCAGAAATAGTGAGTGCAGCTCTGGAGGATAATACAGGAGTAACTCAGGGATCATAACAGATTAGTAATGTAATGTACATACGTGACTGCACCAGCAGAATAGTGAGTGGCTCTGGAGATAATACAGGATTGTAACTCATATCAGTACAGGATAAGTAAATGTATGTACAGTGACTGCACCAGCAGAATAGTGGTGTGCACTCCGGCGATAATACAGGAATTAACTCAGGATCAGTACAGGATAAGTAATGTATTATATGAGCAACCAGCAGAAATAAGATGCAGCTCAGGAGTATAATAGAGGATGTAACTCAAGATCAGTACAGGATAAGTATCGTATGTACAGTGACTGCACCAGCGGAATAGTGGTGCAGCTCTGGAGTATAATACAGGTTTTTAACTCAGATCAGTACAGATAGTAATAATATTACATGACTGCACCAACAGAATAGTGAGTGCAGCTCTGGAATATACTACAGATGTAACTCAGATCAGTACCAGATAATAATGTATTACAGTGACTGCACCAGCTGAATATGAGTGCAGCTCTGGAAGGATAATACACGAGAACTCAGGATCAGTGCTGGATAAGTAATGTATGTACACAGTGACTGCACAGCAGAATGTGAGTGCAGCTCTGAGATAATACAGGATTTAACTCCAAGATCAGTACAGGATAAGTATTTTATGTACAGTGACTGCACCAGGAGAATAGTGAGTGCAGCTCTGGAGGATAATACAGGATGTAACTCAGAATCCGTAAAATAAAAATAAGCAATGTCCTATATACAATATAAATTCTTTATGTGTAGGTTAAAGTTTGACATCAGCTTTATGTACAGCTACTTAAAATAGCCACAATATCCGTATACTGCCAGCCATGTGACACAGGGTATATATTTAGAGAGTTGGTCGCTGTGTGTCTTTGTCTCTGTTTGTTGTGGAGCGTCTCCTTGTTACATAGTTATTTAGTCTTATTATGTGAACAGAACAATGCTAAATACTCAGAGGACACTAGATAGTGAGGGGCCAATTTACAGGACGAGCTGGTTGCTCAAGTTCCATGAGCTCATGTTATGGTCAGATTTTTGCATTTCGAGGAATTTTACAGCGCTCCCCTGTACCAAGATCTCTCATAGAACATAATGGAGAACACAGCGCTCCCCTGTACCAAGATCTCTCATAGAACATAATGGAGAACACAGAGCTCCCCTGTACATAAATCTCCATTGAACAGATGGAAGAACACAGTGCTCCCCTGTACGTGGAACTCCCATAGAACCGAATGAGAATACAGCGCCCCCTGAACTAAGATCTCCCATTAACTGAATGGAGAACACAAACATAGCGTCTCCCCTGTACTAAGATCTCCCATAGAACAGAATGGAGAACTCATCGCTCCCTTGTACTGGGAACTCCTATAGAACAGAATGGAGAACACAGCACTCCCCTGACTGGGGAACTCTCATATAACAAATGGAGAACACTGCGCTCACATCTGTACTGGAACACCTATTCATAAACAGAATTGAGACACAGCCCCCCCTGTACTGGGAACCCCCATAAGAACAGAATGGAGAGAACACCGCGCTCCTTGTACTGACTTCCATAAACAGAATGGAAACACCAGCGCTCCCCTTTACTGGAACTCCCATAGAACAAATGGAGAGACACAGCGCTCACTTTTACTGGAACTTCCATAGAACAGAATGGAGAACACAGCGCTTCCCCCTGTACTGGGAACTCCCAAAGAGCAGAATGGAAGAACAACAGCGCTCCCCTGTACTGGGAACTCCCCATAGAACAAATGGAGAACACAGCTCTCCCCTGTACTGGAAATGCCCATAGAGCAGAATTGAGAACAACAGCGTTGCTCCCCTTGTACTGGAACTCCATAGACAGAATGGAGAACACAGCGCTCCCCTGAACTGAACTCCCCAGAGGAGAATGGAGAGACAAGTGCCCCCCTGTACTGTGAAACTCCCATAGAGCAGAAATGGAGATAACACAAGCGCTCCCCTTACTGGTAACTCCCATAGAACAGAATGGAGAACACAGCGCTCCCCCCCCGTACTGGGAACTACCCTTGAACAGAAGAAACACAGCCTACTCCTGTACTGGGAACTCCCATAGAACAGAATGGACGAGAACACAGTGCTCCCCTGTACTGGGAACTCCCATAAGGAAATGGAGAGAACACGGTGCTCTCCTGAACTGGAACGATCCCATAGAGGAGAATGGAGATAACACGGTGGCCACTCGCAGTACTGGGAAACATCCCATAGAACAGAATTAAGAACGCAGCGCTCCCCTGTACAAGATCTCCCAAGAGACAGAAATGAGAACACAAGTGCTCCCCTGTACCGGAACTCCATAAACAGAATGGAGAACACAAGCGCTCCCCTTACTGGTATTCCATAGAACAGAATGGAGAACACACAGAGCGCTCCCCTTACTGGGAACTCTCATAGAACAGAATGGAGAACACAAGCCTCCCCTGTACTGGAAGTGCCATAGAACAGAATGAAAACACTGCCCCTCATTGTACTGGGAAATCACAATAGAACATAATGAGAACACACGCTCCCTGTACTGGAACTCCCATAGAAATAGAATGAGGAGAACATGGCTCTCCTTACTGGGAACTCCCATAGAACAGAATGGAGAAACACAGCACTCACCCCTGTCTGGAATACTCCCATAGAGCAGAATGAAGAGGAACACAAGCGCTCCCCCTGTACGGGGAACTCCCATAGAGCAGAATGGAGAACACTGCGCGTCACCCCTGTACTGGGAACTCCCATAGAAAAGAATGGAGATAGAACAACAGCGCTCCCTGTACTGGGAACTCCAAAGAGCAGAATTAAAAATCACAGCGCCCCTGTACTGGAACTCCCATAAACAAAGGAGAACACAGCGAGCTCCCCTGTACAGGGAACTCCCATAGAAAACAAAGAGAACACAGTGCTCCCTTGTCCTGGAACTCCCATAGAACAGAATGGAGAGAACACACCGCTCCCCTGTACTGGAACTCCCATAGAGCAAATGGTGAACACAGCGCTACCCCTGTACTGGAACTCCCTAAAGCAAATGAAAACACAGCGCTCCCCGTACCTGGGAACTCCCATAGAGGAGAATGGAGAGAACAACGTCTCTCCTGTACTGGTAACTCCCAAAAAAAAGAACAGATGGAGAATCACAGCGCTCTGCTCCCTGTACTGGGACCTCCCATAGAGCAGAATGGAGAACACAGCGCTCCCCTGTACTGGGAACTCCCTAGAATACAGAATGGAGAGAACACAGTGGCTCCCCCCACCCCCTTTGGGTTACTGGGAACTCCTATGGAACAAATGGAGAACACAGCACTCCCCTGTCTGGACCAACGCCCATAGAACAAATGGAGAACACATTGCCCCCTGTACTGGGAAGTCCATGCAACATAATGTAGAACACAGGTGCTGCCCTGTACTGGGAAATCCTGTAGAACAGAATGGAGAACACAAACGCTCCCCTGTACTGGGAACTCCCATAGACAGAAGGAGAACACAGCCGCTCCCGCTTTACTGGGATACTCCCATAAAACAGAAATGGAGAGACACAGTGCTCCCCTGTACCGGAACTCCCAAAAAACAGAATGGAGAAACACAGCGCTCACCGTACTGGGAACTCCCATAGATGACATGAGAACACAGAGCACGATCCTGTACTGGGAACTCCCATAGAACAGTATGGATAACACATTGCTTCCCCTGTACTGGGAACTCCCATAGAACAGAATGAGAGAACACAGCGCCCCCCAAGTAACTGGGAACTCCCATAACACAGAATGGAGAGAACACAGCTAGCGCTCCCCTGTACTGGGAACTCCATAAACATAGGTGAACACAGTGCCCCCCTGTACTGGGAAATCCCATAGATGAATGGGAAGAACACATAGCGCTCCCCTTACTGGAATCTCCCATAGAACATAATGGAGGAAACACAGCGCTCACCCAGTACTGAACTCTCATAGAGGAAAATGAAGAACCACAGCGCACCCCTGTACTGGAACTCCCCCATAGACCAGAATTGAAGAACACAGCGCTCCTTGTACTGAAACTACCCTTGAACAGAATGGAGAACACAACCGCTCCCCTGTTCCTGGAACTCCCATGAGACAGAATGGAGAACACAGCGCTCCCCTGTCGGGGAACTCACATAGAGGGAGAATGGAGAACTCAGACTCCCCCTGTATGGAAACTCCCATAGTACAGAATGGAGAAACACAGTGCTCCCCTGTACCCCGGACTCCCAGAAAAACAGAATGGAGAGAACACAGCGCTCCCTTACTGGGAAATCCCATAGAGACAATGGAGAACACAGAGCTCCCCCTGTACGGGAACTCCCATAAACAAATGGAGAACACATTGCTACGCCCTGTACTGGAATCCCATCAGAACAGCATGGATAACAAGCGTCCCCTGTACCTGGGAACTCCCATAAAACAGAAGGAAGAAACACACAGCGCTCGCCTTACTGGAACTCCATAGAACAGTATGGAGAACACAGCGCTCCCCTGTAACTGTAACTGCCATAGAACCGAATAGAGAACACAGCGCTCCCCTGTACTGGAACTCCCAAAGAAACAGTAATGGAGAACCCAGTGCCCCACTGTACTGGGAAATCCCATAGTGAGAATGGAGAACACAGCCTCCCCTGTACTGGAATCTCCCATAGAACAGAATGGAGAGAACACAGTGCTCCCTTGTACTGGAAACTACCCTTGAACAGAATGGAGAACACAGCGCTCCCTGTTCGGAACCCATAGAACAAATGAGAGAACACACCGCGACAGCGCTCCCTGTACTGGGAAACTCCATAGAACAAAATGGAGAGAACACAGCACTACCCCTGTACCGGGAACTCCATAGAACGAATGAGAACACCAGCGCTCCTTACTAGGAACTTCCATAGAACAGAATGGAGAGTCGTGCGCAAGCGTAATCGGTTCTCCATTCTGAGCCAACACTTTTGATGACCCGTTCCATGGTCCAGAGGTGGGACTTGAACCTTTCAGACTTTAACGGCAAATTCTACTGATATGTCATGAAAGTCTATGGTGGGTTGTACTGCCTTGATCTGCAAGAATTGTAACCAGACCCTTCCCATTTATCATTACTAGTCTGTTCAGAGGTTACTGACCTTATTTCCTTGCAAAACTAGTTAAAGTGGTTTTCTAGGACTAGAGGATTCATGACCTGTCCTTGCCATCAGTATCTCATTGGTGAGAGTCTACTCCTGGTCCCCCGCAGTTCCTCTCCATGAAACCCAGTTACGTGGTTGTGGTGTCATGGCGCCCAAACCCCCAATTTTATATGGTTTTTTGCTTTTGGCCGCATCCCGCAGCCCCCTTTCAAATTTCCCTAACATGGGATTTCCCAGCAATTTTGGGACATGGCCGCCCGGCTATGTCTTAGTTATCAATAAAGAGGACAGGGTGAGCAGTGAAGAGCCTCGCTCCCTTATCAG
Source organism: Phyllomedusa bahiana (assembly GCA_025379985.1). Lineage (NCBI taxonomy): Eukaryota > Metazoa > Chordata > Amphibia > Anura > Hylidae > Phyllomedusa > Phyllomedusa bahiana. Next base: position 7,539 of record JAODAL010036125.1, read on the forward strand.
TGGAGCGGCAGAGATCTGGATTGTCCTTGGGTTTCAGGTACAAAAAGGCCAACCAAAGTCCCAGCCGGCCCTGCAAACCCATTATTTTATCAAATCGTAAGTAAGGACTTTTAATGATTCTAGTATCTGTATTTACTGACATTGAATGACAACATTGTCAAGTGGATACAACTGTGTACAGTTCGGGAAAATTTGGTTGTGGTTTAAACACCCGGGGCTCCAAAATGATAATTGTAAATAGCCGTCCGTTTCGTGGAAGTGGATAAAATTGTGTACGTTCAGACAATGCTTTTTGTGAGCAAAACCCCCCCTGGACCCCAAAGACGGTTTTACATTTTTCAAAATGGCCCGGGCCCCCAAGCTGGGGAAGTGGATACAACTGTGTACATTTTTTGGGAAATGCCCCCGTGCTTCAGATGGAAGCTAGTAAAATTTAAAATCCCATTAAATGCGAGTGGGGGAAAAAAGTTTTTTAAATCCCTTAGGTTCCCCAATGATTTTCCTTTTGGGAAATAGATAAGCATTTTTGGGAGTTAAAGCGCAGGTCTCATTCGGAAAAAAACTAATTTTTATTTGGGAACAAGCTTTTTCTTTGTTAAAACCCATTTTCACCAATTTTCCTTGAGGATATTGTGAATTTTAATCGTTTTTTTTTTGTTGAAAAGGAAACAAAAAGAACTTTATTGCACCGGGACCCTTGTTTTTTTTTTCCTTCGAACCGGGGAGTGACTTCAGATTAAAATTTGACGATCGGAAGGATGTAAATTAAGATTAAAAGGGGACTCGGACAGGAAGGGGAAAATCAGATTGAAGTGTTGTCGGTTTGGAGAGTGAACTTTTTTCTGGGAATTGCCCTCGATTGAAGTGGAAATTGGCCCAGGAAGTGACATTAGATTGAAGTGGCGTTGGACAGGAAGTGACATCGGGATTAAAAGTGCCCATCTTATTTAGAAGGGGGGGGAAAAATCAGTTTTGAAGTGATTTTGGGAAAGGGGAAACAAAAATTCTTACGGGAAAAGTAAATCAGTTTTGAATTGCGTCGGGACAGGAAGTGACATCAGATTGAAGTGATGTCGGACAGGGAAAGTGAAAATTCGATTGAAGTGTTTGTGGGGGAAATGGAAGTGAACATTTTCCCTGAAAATAAAATCAGATTGAAGTGGCATTGGACGGAAAAGTGAAAATAGATTAAAGTGATTTTCAGACTAAAGTGTCTTTTCGATTAAGTAAAGTCGGACGGGAAAAGTAAACATTTTACTGCAAGTGACATCAGTTTGGAAGGGGTTTTTGGGGCGGAAGGAAGTGAAAATTAGATTGAAGTGGCTTTGGGACGGGAAAAGTGCACCTTTATTGAAGTGACGTTGGACGGGGAAGGGACTTTATAAAAGGACATCAGATTAAAGTGAGGCGGACGGGAAGTGACTTTTCAGATTGAAGTGCCAGCGGGGCGAAGTAACATTTACTGAAAGTGACAAAAGATTAAAGTAAATTTGGGGAAGGAAGTGAAACCCAGTTTAAATAAGTGTTGTTAGACTGGAAGTGACATCAGATTAAATTTGGATTTGGGCCCAGAAAGGGGACATTAGTTTGAAAAGTGTTGTTGGACGGGGAAAGTAAACTTTTAAAGGGGGACATAGTTTAAAGGACTTTGGGAAGGGGGAAAATTAGTTTTAATTTGACGTGGACTCGAAGTTGCTTGCAAAGGCCACACTTTTATGTGTGTAAAGTGTTTATATTTTGGATATGCTGACGCCCCTTCCCAAAATTTTTTTTCCCAAGTTTTTTTGGGGGGTAAAAGATTTCCAACCATTTTGGGTGGGGCTCTTAAAAATTTTTTCCATTGGATTGTGGAATATGGGGTGTGTTTTTGTCAAATTTTTTTTCCTATTTTAAAGGGAGGGGCGGGAAATTTTTTAAATTTTAAAACCTAAAAAGTGAGGGAAAAAAGCGTTTTTGAATGGTAGCCCCGGGAAAAACATTTTGGGTTTTAACCCTTTAAAACCCCCAATTTAAAAAAAAAAACCCCCTTTGGGTTAAACACCCGTGTTTGGAGGTTCTGTTCGGAACCTCTGCCACATGTTCCATCGGGAATGATGGAAAAAGTAGCGCAGCAAGTTGAGCTATTTTTTTCCGTAAAAAATTGACAGAAACCCGGGGGGACTGAAAAAACCAACTAACCCATTATAGTCAGTAGGGTCTGTTGGGCGCCGTCAGTTTTGGGTTGTGAAACGGTCCTTTTTGCACTTCTGAGACGGGGTTCGGGAAAGGGCCCTTTGGGAGAAAAAGGGTTTGATCTTTTTTTGGGAAAAATGTTGTAGAGCAAAAAAAAAGGGAAAGGGTTGAAAAATTTTACCCAAACCCAAATTGGAGGGGGTTCACCCCTTACGCCCCCGTTGCTGTTTTGAAAAATTTATGTGACACTAAATTTTAAATATTTTTATAATTATATATTTATATTTTCCCTTTGGGGCCCAATTTTTGGGGTTTTCCAGGATTTTTTGCCGAATTAGACTGGGGAAATTGGGAAAAACCCAATGCATTTAGGAAAGTCCTACATTTTTTGGTTGTTTTTTCTATAAAAAACCTTTTTGGGTTTTTGGCGAAAACAAAAAATGTCAATCTGGGTCTACGGCCTTAAAAGTTATAGGGCCCACCCCCAACCAAAGACATTTTTCCTTTTACCAAGTGGCTTCTGAAGTCCCCCTTTGGCTTTTGTTTTCCCCAAGGGCCCATGGGGGGGCACCCTCAAAAATCCTAAAACCCCTTTTAAGCCTGGGGGGGTAAAAAAAATCCTCAGTACCGCCCCCCTGGCCAAATTGAAAAAATCACAAAATTTAAACATGTGCTTTATTTTAAAATCTTCAAACTTTTGTTTTTGGAGTTCTTTCCTTTGCTGTAAAATACTCAGTTCCCATGAAAGGTGTCATCGGGGGTCTCGTGAAGCCAGGATTTTAAAAGGGGGCTTTCCCGGGGGAAAGGGATTTGTTTTCCTTGCAATTAAAATATGTAGAGTTTTTTGAGCCCCATTGGTCTTGTTTTATGTAAATGTGGGTTTGAAATTATTTTCTTTAGGGTCTTTTTTTGGTTTTTTATTGCTTTTTGTTGGTTTTAAGGACCCAAAATGTTTTCAGGGTCTTAACTTAAGTTGCCCCTTATTGGACCCCGCATGCAAAATGAGTGTCAGACGGGGGTTTCCCGGGGCCCCAAACCTTTTAGATTTGGGTTTTATGGGGTTTTCCACCAGTGCAGTTAAATTCTTGGTCCCTTCCCCCTTTGGGTTTGATTTTTGGGGCCATGTTGAAAAAATTCTTCAGGCCCCGGGGAAATTTGATTTTGGGGCCAAACCAGGGGAGTTGAGTCGAGGGCCCCCAAGGGGAGTTTTTTAAGGGGGCCCCCAAACCGGTGGAGCTGATTTTGGGTTTGCCCACCTGGGGATTTTAAATTCTTGGCTCCCCCCAGGGGAAAGGTTTGGATTCTTGGAGCCCCCAGTGAAGTGATTTTGGGGGCCAAATCAGTGGGGATAATTCTTGGGGCCACCAGTGGGGGTTTGATTTTTGGGGGCCCCCCGGGTGGAGTTGATTTTTGGGGGCCCCCAGCAGTGAAGTTTATTTTGGGAAACCCCTCCCAGGGAGTGGTTTTTCCCTTGGGGCCCCCTGTAGGAAAAATTTTTGGGGGCCCAACCATTTGAAGTTGATTTTTGGGGGACCCAAACGTGGATTTGGGTTTTGGGGCTTCCAAGGGAAAGTTGATTCTTGGGGCCCACCAGTGGAGTTTTTTTCTTGGGGCCACCAGTAGAGATAATTCTTGGGGCCACCAGTGAAGTTGATTGTTGGGTTCCACCAGTAGAGTTGATTCCAGGGCCCCACCAGTGGAGTTGATTATAGGGGGCCACCAGTGGCGGTGATTCTTGGGGTTCCCCACGGAAGTTGTTTTGGACCCCAACCGGGGGAATCTATTTTTTTTTGGCCCCCGGGGAAATTTTAATTTCCCTTGGGTTTCCCAGGGGAGAGTTCGGGGGGGCCCCCTTTTAGTGATGAAAATTCCCAGGGAAGTGGATATTTGTTTAAACCGGCCCTTCAAAACCCCCACAAGTTTAAATGAAAATTTTTGAAAACCTTTTCCCCTTTAGTTCTTTAAACCCGGGGACAAAGGGGCCCAAGTTCCTGCGAAAAAAAATTGGAGGGTTATCTAGCATGTATTTCTAAAGCTCGTCTCTGATTTCCCCCAGAGGGGGGGGCCCTGTCTCTGTGTTTGGGTTTTTTTGGAACCGGGGGTGGGGAAAAGGGGGTAGATTTTGTATTTCTGTGTTTTTTTGGGGGGGTTTTTAAGTTTTAGGTTTTTGGGTTTGTTTTTTTTTTGGGGCCCGGAGGGGAAACCCGGACATTTAGGTATGTCTAAAATGCGTGGACAAAAAAACCCGCCCTGAAAAGAATTATTTAAAAAGTTCATGAAACTGAGTTTTCTGCCCACTGCCCTTGATAAAAGCAGCGGGAAAAAACGGTTTTTTGGGGTTTTTCTTTTTTTTGGAGCGTTTTTTGAAGCTTTTTTGAGCTTTTTTTGCTCTTTCTTTTTTTAAAGTATGCACAAAAATTTAAACCATTTGGGTAAGCTACACCCCAAAGGTGGAGTTTAAACATGTTAAGGGAGTCACTTTCCCTTTTGATACAGCAGCCAAGCGGCACATTGTCCCTTTTTGAGCTGTTTTCGGTGCTGCTTTCTATTTCTTTATTAAATTTTTCACCCGATTCTTGCCCAAAATCCAAAAAAACCCCCAAAAATTTTTTTCCAAACCCGCAAAAATAACCGTATTGGGCCTTCCCCCAAAAAAAGTAAGGAAAAAAATTTTAGGGGCCAAAAACCCCAAAAACCCCATTTTTTTTTGCGCCAAATTACGAAAAAAATAAATATTTTTTGTGTCAGAAGGAGATACTTTATTTTGCGCCAAAAAAAGTAAAAAAAAATTATTTTTGTGCCAAAAAAACAAAAAAAACCGGATTTTTGCGCCCCAAAAAACCGTAAAAAAAAAAATATTTTTGGCTCAGGGGAAAATAAAGTTATTAGCGGCAAAATTGTAAAAAAAATTTTTTTTAAGTGCCAAAAAAGCGTTAAAAAAAAAAAGGATTCTTGCTCCCAAAAAACCCTTAAAAAAAAAACGTATTTTTGGCGGGCAGAAAACGAGAAACGTTATTAGCGCCAAAATTTGATAAAAAAAAAAATTATTTTTGTGCCAAAAAAAAAAAACTTAAAAAAACCCGGGTTCTTGCCCAAAGTTTCCCTAAAAAAAAGTATTTTTGGGGTCAGAAACGAGAAAAGTTATTACCCCCCATAATCTGTTTAAAAAAAATTTTTTTTTGTGCCAAAAAAAGTTAAAAAAAAGGGGGGGGCTTGCGCCCAAAAACCGGGTTTTAAAAAAAAAGTTTTATGTTTGGGGGAAGAGGGAGGGTAACGTTAAAGTAGCGGATAAAATTTTTTAAAAAAAAAAAATTTTTTCAGTGCCAAAAAAATGTAAAAAACCGGTTTTTGCGCCCCAAAAACCGTAAAAAAAGTATTTCTGCCGTCAGAGGCGGGGATAATTTTTTTTGCGCCAAAAAAATGTTAAGAAAAAAAGGTTTAAAACCAAAATTCCTTTTAAAAAAAAGGGTATGGCGCCAAAAATCCGTTAAAAAATGTATTTTTAGGATCAGTAGCGAGATAACTTTATTAGCGCCCAAAAAATTTTTTTGAAAAAAGGGTTTTAGCTTAAAATCTGTAAAAAAAAAAAGATTTGATGCCAAAATCTGTAAAAAAGTTTTTTAGCGGAAAAAAAAATATGAAATTTCGCAAAAAATGTTAAAAAAAGGACACATAAAAACTTGTCTGCAAAATTTTAAAAAGGTTTTAACCCTTTTTTACCCCAAATTTTAGGTTGTAACTTGGGTTTTGGGGGGGGTTTTTCATTGAAAAAACGCGGCAAAAAAATCTGCAAAAAAAAACGCCAAAAAAGCGCCCAAAAAACGTCCCGGGGCTTTAAATGGACCCCCCTGTAGTAAAATTTTTTTGCCCTGTTCTGGTGCTTTTTAGGCCCATTCTTCATGCAGGGGGACAAAAAAAAGACCCCGAAAACGAAATTTAAAAAAAACGTTATTTAAATCGAGGGTTTTCTGTCCAATGCCTGTTTAAAAACAGCTGGGAAAAAACTTTAGTTTTTTTTTGGGGCGTTTTTTTTTTTTTTAAAATGCTTAAGTAGTCATTCCTTTGATCACCCGTAGCCATTTCCCAGCACATTGTCCCTTTGTGTGTGCGCCTTTTCGTGCTATCTTTTTAAATTTTGCAAGATTTTTGCACCAAAAAAACAAAAACCCCCTTTTACCCCCAAAAGCATTTTCGCCAGAAACTGTTATTTGGTCAAATCTGTTTTAAAAAAAAAGGTTTTTTTGCGGCCCCAAATTCCCCAAAAAAGCATTATTGCGGCAAGTTCCGTAAAAAAAAAAAAATTTTTTTAGTGGGCAAAAAGCGTGATCAAATTTATTAGGCCAAAAATTTTTTTAAAAATATTGAAAATAAAACCCCAAAAACCCTTTAAAAAAGTAAATTTGGCGCCCAAATCCGTAAAAAAATTTTTTATTGCGTTTAAAAAAAAAGAAAACACTTTATTCCGCCAAAAAACGTAAAAAAATACGAATTTTTTGCACCCAAAAAACCCTTTTAAAAAAGGAAAATTTTTGCGCCAAAATTTTAAAAAAAATTTTTTTTGGGGTCAAGGGGAAACGGATTAAAAGTTATTTTTACCAAAAACAGTAAAAAAAAAAATTTTTTTAGTGTTTAAAAAACGTAAAAAAAACGGAAAATTTTTTTGCCAAAAAAAACTTTAAAAAAAAGGTTTTTTGGGGGTCCCGAGGGTGATAAAATTATTTAGTGCCAAAATCTGTAAAAAAAATTTTTTTTTGTGTCAAAAAAAAAAGTAAAAAAACGGATTCTTGCGCCAAAAACCGTTAAAAAAAAGTTTTTTGCCTTTTAGAGGCGGGGATAACGTTATTAGAGCCCAAAAAACTGTAAAAAAATTATTTTTTGGGGTCAAAAAAAAAAAAAAAAAATTTTTTTTGCGCCAAAAACCCTAAAAAAAAAAGTGGGTTTTTGGGTTTTCAGGGGAGATAAGTTTTTTGGCACCAAAATTCTGTAAAAAAAAATTATTTTTGTTTCCAAAAAAAAAATTAAAAAAAAAGGAATTTTTTGCCCAAAATCCGTAAAAAAAAGGGGATTTTTTGGCCCTCAGAGGGGGGTAACGTTTGTTTGCGCCAAAAAACTGTAAAAAAAAAAAATTTTTTTAGTGCCCAAAAAAGTAAAAAAAATGATTTTGCGCCAAACCCAAAAAAAAAACTAAATTTTTTTCCCTCAGGGCGAGATAGGTTATTAGCCAAAATCTAAAAAAAAAATAAAATTTTTGTGTCAAAAAAAAGTTTAAAAAAAAATCCCTTTTCGCCAAATCCGTTAAAAAAAGTTTTTTTTTGGCGTCCCGAGGCGGGGATAGTTTTTTAGAAAACCCAAAAACTGGTAAAAAAAAATTTCTTTTTTTTTCAAAAAAAATAAAAAAAAACTTATTTTTGCGGGAAAAAAACCCTAAAAAAAACCCTTTTTTTTGGTGTCAGAGGCGAAAATAACGTTTTTTGGAAACCCCAAATCTGTTTTAAAAAAAATTTTTTTAGTACCAAAAAAAAGTTTTAAAAAAAAAGGGGTTCTTGCGCCAAAAAACCGTTTTAAAAAAAAAAGTTTTTTTTTGGGGGCCCCCAGAGGCCCAGATAACGTTAAATAGGCCAAATTGTAAAAAAAAAAAATTTTTTTAGTGCCCAAAAAAAGTAAAAAAAAAAATGATTCTTGCGCCAAAATCAGTTAAAAAAAAAAAAAATTTTTTGGGGTCAGGGGGGAAATAGCGTTAATTTAGCGCCAAAATCTGTTTAAAAAAAAAAATTTTAGTGTAAAAAAAAAAAAAAATAGTTTTTGGCGCCCCAAAATTTTGTAAAAAAAGTATTTTCCCGTTTAGTAACAAGATAATTTTTTAGCGCCAAATAAAGTTTTAGAAACAAAGGAATTTTTTTGCTCAAAAATCTGTAAAAAAAATGGGGGTTTTTATGGGGCCCAAAAACTGTAAAAAAAGTAATTTTTTTGCGAAAAAAAAAATGAAATTTCGCAAAAAACGTTTGCGACCAAAGCATGATCATTTGATTACAAAAGGTACAAAAAAGGGAAAAATAAAACACCTTGTATGCAAATTGATTCCCGGGTTTAAATTTGGGTTTCCACCCATTATAGGTGGGACTTGGGTTTTTCCGGGGGGGTTTTCATTTAAAAAAAATTTTCGGCCAAAAAAAAAAGCCCCAAAAAAAAAAACCCCCCAAAATCCGGGTTTCCCGGGAATTTCCATTGCTCCTTTTAGGAAATTTTCTGCCCCGGGTCTGGGTTTTTTTTGAGCATGTTGCAAAAAAACGCCCGTGAAAAAAACGAGCCGAAAAAAAAAGCTCAGTGCAGACAGCAGGGGGTTTTACATTAGAGTTTTGGGAGAGTAAGGCGTTTTTTCCAGGTTTTTTAGAAAACGAAAAAAAACTTTAAAAAAAGGAAAGTTTTTTGGGGCAGTGTAGACGAGCCTTATGTTGTTTTTTTTTTTTGGGTTTGTTTAAAAAAGGATAATTTGTTGCATTTTCTGTTTGCTTTGTGTTGCTATTTAGAATTGGACTTTGCACATTTGTTGCTATTTTTGCTATTGATATTGTTGAGATTATTTTGTTGCTTTTGTAGATTTTGGTCTATTTTTTGTGTGTTTTTATGTGAGCTAAAAACAAATTTTCCATACAAATGCTCCTTCAGCTAAAAGCTTTTACTTCTAATTTGTAGTGAAGATAGCCTCAAACCAATACTGACAAAAAATATTTTTAGAAACACCAAAACTTATTTTGACAATCTTAGGGTAAATTCACACAATAGCTTTTAATGAGAAATTTGATGCAAATTTGTGTAAATCTCTTGCCCGAGTGCCTCCATACATCTGGAGCCGGCGCCCTTTTTTGGGCTTCTTGCTTCCCGGTTAGTTTTCCCCAAAAAGGGGACCGGGGACCTGTTCCCCAAGGATTTATGAGTGAAAATCTTGCATAACTCGGGTTTAAAACCCGCGCAGGGTCAAGGACCGTCTTTGCCGATTGTATCTCACCTTTTTTGGCCAAAGTGTCCCATGTTTTCCCGCTGTTTTTTCTTGGTGTTGGTTCCCAAAAAGGACACCCTTCCAGTAGTTTTGGGGCAGCTGCCCACAAGTTTTTTCTGCAATATTTTTTAATATGTAGTTCGATGTCTATATTGTCTCGTAAAAGTTTCAAAATTAAAAAGTTTCCCCTTTAAAACATCAGTTGTTGCAGGTGAGGGAGGGCGGGGGCCCCAAGAATTATTTTGGGCCTCATAAAATTTGGGTCTCCTCCCCCCCCCCCGGCAATTTAAAAATCACCATTTTTGCACTTTAGTTGGGGCCTTTTTTTTTTTAATAAAAAAAATTGCCAGCTTTTGGTAAAGGGGTTTTTATAATACTGCGGGGGTTATATTTTGTATTCTGCATATTGTATGACGGGACGGAAGCCCTCTTTGAAAAGGGTTTGTGTAAAATTTTTTAAAATTTTAAAATTTATAATTTTATATAATTTTATTTATATATATAATAATATTTTATATTTTATATATATTAAAACACACCTTTTCAAAGATGGCTGGCCGCCACTTCTCATTCACCACCTTAGGTATGTGCATATATATAGATAGAAGAAAGTTTTAGCCCGCCCCCCCTTATAAGGGGTAAAGCACAGAAAATCCGTCCAAGCCCCGGCGGATTAGTATATAAAAAACAGTAAAAATTTTCCAGCACGAGGGAATCCAATTCAGTAAAAATAAACCACTTTTGGTGAACATTTTTTTTTTAAACAAAAAAAATATGAATCAGCCAAAAAAATGTGACAAAAAAGAAATAAAGGGCATAGAACTAAACAATTGCGGGTTACCGTTTTTGGCAAAAAAAAATTTCCCCCCTTATATAGCGAAAACCTTTTTTTTTCTAAATCAAACCCAAAAAAAATTACATAAATTTGAAAATTTAAAGCATAAAAAATGTTTTTAGATTTAAACAGTATATATATGGGTATACAAATGCATTTTAATAGGCATTAAAAAAAATTTGAATATCAATGAAAAATTTAAAAAGGGGTTTTCCGGTTTTTTGTATTTGTTTTAGGGCTCACCCCATGTATTATTTAACCTTGTCATTTTTCCCTGTTAAATTGGGGTCCTTTAAAAAAAATGGGTTTCTCTAAATTTTATTAAAATGATTTTTTATCTTTTTAATCTTTTCCCGTGATATTTTTTTTTTTTTAAAGAAAATAGTATATGTGTGTTTTACTGTATGTGTTTTTATATTATTAAAATATATATTTTTTTAAATATATTTACAGAGCTCTGGAAAAAATTTTAAAAGGCCCATGAAAAGTTCAGTTTCTTGAAATTTTTTTTCTTCACTGGTAAGTATTGTTATTTTTTAATATAAACTTTTCTGAAAACAAGTTTCGGGAAATTTTAAACAAAAAATGTTGTATTTATTTGCAATTTAAATGGAAATTTTTCAAATTAATTTAAAAAAGGGAAACAGCAGCAGCAGGCTGTCAGACCTCAAAAAATGCAAAGAAAAACCCAAGTTTTATTTTCTTTAGCAACCCAATTTTAAAAACTAAGGCCCTGTTTACACGGCTTATTTGCCCCGGATTTTGGGGCCGTAAATCCGCGGGATTTTCGTTTAGTACGGCGCCCAATTTCCTTCGGAGGTTAAAAATTTTCGGTTTAAACCAAATTTTCTTTATAAGGGGGAAAAGTGGGTTCCTTTATCCCTTCCCCCTCGGGAATCCGCGGGGGGGGGAGAAAAGGGGACTTGCACTTATCCAGGCGCAAAACGCGCGGGTTTTATAAATTGGGGGGTCTATGGGGGCGGCGGGCCGGCCCCCCCCCCCAAACCCCCCCCGCCCCTTATTTTAAGCCGGAATTTTTCGAGCCCCAACCGGCTCGGGAAATCCGCCGTGGGAAAAAGCCGTTGGGGAAAGGGGGCCTAATGGTTTAAGTCAGGAAGATTTTTTTTTTCAAATCCTTTGGATGGGGAAAAAATTATTTTTTTCATTCTTAAATTCCCTTTTACCTATTTCCCGCACTTTTTTTGCCATCCAGCTTTTTTCCTATTGCAAGAGGTTTTCGGACCACAGCAGGGTTTTTTTTTTTACTTCCCTTCAAATTAAAAAAAGGTTTTGGGTTGGGGTGATCACCAAACGAAGCACTTTTAAATAGTTTTAGGTTGGGGCTTTTGGGTTTGGAAATTTAAATGGGCACTGGAATGGAATGGCCGTCAGACTTTTTGAGAGAGGATGTTTAGAAATTGGCAGTGGTTTTTAATTTTTTTCCAAAATTTATATTATATTTATGTAGGTATTTGTGGATCCGTTTGGTTTTATATGCATGATTTTATAATTTATTTATATTTTTTTTATATATAATATATTTTATTATATTTTATATATTTATATTTATATATATATTTATATATTTTTTCACCCCTTTTTAAAAAAGGGTTTGGCCCCCATTTTCCTTACCAAATTAAAATATGTGCTTATTATTTAGGGAAAGGAAAATACAGCCAGCCCGTTCCCCTTTATAGAGTATGACGGAAGTCCGTCCCAAACCACGGCAGTTTTTAGTATAAAAAAACAGTTAAAAAATTTCCCGCAGGGGGAATCCAAGCAGGGAAAAAAATTTTCCCCATTTATTGAAAAAATTTTTTTTTAAAGGGAAACACAAAAATGAAGAAACAAAAAAGTGTGGGAAAAAAAGAAATAGAACCCTGGGGAAAAAAAGTTCGTGCTTATGCGTTTGGGCAAAGAAAATTTCGCCTTTACTCGTTTGCGATATTATGGTTTCTTTAAAAAAGCACATTAATAAATATGATTTTTTACAGGCATTTTGAAAAAGTTTGGGACCCTATTAAACTTTAAAACATTTTTTTGTTCTAAATATTTGGGTTTTTTGCAAAAAGCATTTCAATTTTTATATATCTAAAAATGATGGACACGTAATTTTCCGGATAGAAATGAGGGGTTTTTTGTACTAACACAAAAATTTTGCAAAATTAGTTATTAGTTTTTTCAAATTGAAATGGCTGTTGCAAACACCCAAATATTTAGAACTAAAAATGATTTAGATTAATAGGGGTGCCCAAACTTTTTCATATGACTGTATATATATATAGCATAAATATGTATAGATTTAAACAGTATACTGTATATAGATATACAAATGCATATAGTAGTGCATCTCAAAAAATTTGAATATCATTGAAAATTAAAGGGGTTCTCCAGGATCTTTTTCTTTGTTATAGGGCTCACAAATGTATTATATTAAAGGGAACCTGTCACATAGGTTATGCCCCCCTTGCTGAGGGCAGCACAAGCCAGTGTCAGACCTGCTGTTCCCAGCGCTGTGTCCCTTATTCTATAAGATGCTGGAGGTTTTGTGTTTTTAATGCTCAAATCTGCAGTTTTCAGCCAGAAAAGAGTCATTCAAAGAGTCAGTTTTTTTCAAACCTAGCCCTGCCCACCTCAACTGATAAACCTATTACTTTGAATAGGTAGAAACATGTGAATAACTGTCAGTGGGCGGGGCTAGCCTTTGGTGGGCGGGGCTAACCTGCTCATGAATAAGATTTGAGGGGTAAATGCTCTAAAACTCCAGCACCTTACAGAATAAGGGACACAGTGCTGGGAACAGCAGGTCTGACACTGGCTTGTGCTGCCCTCAGCAAGGGGGGCATAACCTATGTGACAGGTTCCCTTTAAACCTTGTAATTCATACTGTAATGAATCTATACAATATATGGGTTTCTCTATTTGACTTAATTTATTGATATCAATTATCTTTTCAGTATTCTAATTTTTTGAGATGCACTAGTATATACTGTGTGTACTGTATGTGTGTGTATATATATATATATATATATATATATATATATACATATATATATACTGTATATTGTATACATACTGTGAGACCCGGGTACTATACACAGTACACTCCCCTTCACAGACATAGAGATGGGCTGCCCGTCACTATTCCTTTTCCACCTCAGGTGTATATACATGTATACACACCTACGGCGGCAAAGGTAGAGTGGTGGCAAGGTGCAGGATGGGAACTGGTGTATATACATACCACACCACTCATGGGACCGAGGCAGCAGGAAGAAGCCCACCACCCTGCTGCCTGCTTTTGCTGACTACTATAAGGGCATGTCCCCACGGCCGGTTTTTCCGACCGGTATTTGCTCTGTGCCCTTATAGTCCATTGAAAAACAACCAAGGAGAGGACACCTGCAGGTGAGATCCAATAAAAAGTGTATCTGATCCGTCCAACATGTCCTCTACTATTAATACTCACATGGTAGAGTCGTAGGGGAACGCTTGTAACGGCAATTACCGCAGAATATTGGCGCACTTTGTGGCATAAATACTGACGTCCAGGCCTTACACCACATTTATTATGTGTTTTAGACACTTCTGCGCCTCGTCCAATAAAAGGGGTGTGGCCTGTGTCAAAGGGGTTCACAAAAAAGGGGTGTGGCTTTGCATGTGATGCCGTGCGCCAAAATATTGCGTAAAATTAGACTAGACAGTCTAAACCTGCACCAGACTCAGAGGCGTCTTAACAGCATTATGGGCCCCTGGGTATAACACTGCAGTGGACCCTGCCCAAATAAAAGACTCACACTACCAGCCTCTAGCCCCCCAAACACACCCATATTATCACACCACTTTTTCAGCCTGTAGCCTAAAACATTGCGGGCAGGGAGCCTTTTGACCCCCTTCCCACCATTTTTTAAAAACTGTTTGCACATCCAAAAAACACACAAACAGTGAGAAAAGCAAACCCAAACCCAAGAGATCCAGGGATTTTCTTGTTTCCGGGGGACATACAAACCAGGGGACCCTCATACTTGTGGGGCCCCCGGGCAACTGCCTAGTGTGCCCAATGGTAAAGATGGCCCTGCACCAGACTGTGATAAATGCGGCGCATTGTAGAACTGTCCAGTCTAATTTTACATCGTCTGAGTGTTAAATAGTATTGATAAATCTGTCCCATTGTGTTTACGGCTTGTTTTTCCAGGGAAACCATCAGCAGGCAGGTTGACTATTCAGTCTTTGTCTATGACTTTTATACCCAAGGACGTGAAAATAGTCAAATGCACCTTGACCTAATACTGGCATAGCTATTTGCCCTATAGTATATAAAGGGTAACACAAAGCAATCCCCGGCAGCTTGCTGATGGTCGCCACGTTTTTTTAGAATGTGAAAAAAAGAAAAAAAAATTTATTGGGATGGTAAAAAAAATTTGCAAAAAGTTAGCGCGGGGGCATGGGGTGTGTAGGGCTCATTCCGCGAATTTTTCTTTCTTTTAGATAAAAAAGTCATAAATTGGGGGCGCGTCCGGGATCACGGGAAGGTTTATCGCACACGGTCAACACAAATCCTTCTCCTTAGTAAATATGAGTCAAATCAACAGCTGCCTAATTCTTTATTGTGTGCGGAGGAACAGATGTGGCCCAGCGCGATTACCCAGCTATAAAGTTTCATGTTAGTGTCAGAAAGTCAGCAAGTAAAACGCATCAGCCCCCTGTCGAGTCATTGCGTACCAGGCGCCCCCCACCGGGTCTAGGAAGGACGATGGATTATGTAATCCCTCCACAATCACACGCAGCTGTTCCCTGCAGGACACACATTCTGGAACATCTGACATTGTGTAGGATCAGGGCAGGATCTGCAGCTTCCAACAAACCTTGTGTTCCAAGTCTTCACTTTTTTATAGACCTTTGCTTGCTGTCAGTGAACAGGGGCGTCTGTGTTACAGGTTAGGAATCTGTCAGGATTAAATCCAATTGAGTCAAATGCAGGGAATTAAGTATGTGCACCTATGGCTGTCACTGCTATGGGGGCAATATGACTGTCACTGGTATGAGGGCAATGTGACTGTCACTGGTATGGGGGCAATGTGACTGTCACTGGTATGGGGGCAATGTGACTGTCACTGGGGTTAGTACATGGGGGGCACTTATGGCTGTACTGTACTGTAGGGTGTTACTGTCATGGGGGGGTGTTATGGGGGCACTGTGGCTGTCAGTGTTATGGGGGCACTGTGGCTGTCAGTGTTATGAGGGTACTGTGTCTGTCGTTGTTATGGAGCACTGTGCCTGGCACTGCTATGGGGGTACAGGGGCTGTCACTTTTTAGGGTTCTGTGGCTCTTACTGTTATGGGGACACTTTGGTTATTAATGCTATGATAGCACAATAGATGTCAATGTTATGTGGACACTATGGCTGTCACTTATGGGGACTTTGTGACTGTCACTGTTATTGAGGCACTATGGTTATCACAGTAATGTGGCTGTTTCTGTCATGGGGGTGTTGTGGGGGTGCTGTGGCTGTCACTGCTATGGGGCACTATGGTCATTAATGCTATGGGAGCACCATAGCTGTCACTGCTATGGGGCACTGTGGCAGTCACTGTTATGAGGACACTATGGCTGTCACTTATGGGGACTTTGTGACTATCACTGTTATTGAGGCACTATGGCTGTGACTATTATGGGGGCACAGTGGTTGTCAGTGTTTTGAGGATACTGTGCCTGGCACTGTTATGGGGCACTGTGGATGTCAGGTTATGAGGACACCATGGCTGTCACTTATGGGGACTTTGTGACTGTCACTGTTATTGAGGCACTATGGCTGTCACTGTTATGGGGACACAGTAGTTGTCACTGTTTTTGGGGTAATGTGGCTGTTACTGTCATAGGGGTGTTGTGGGGGGTACTGTGGCTGTCATTGTTATGTAGCACTGTGTCTAGCACTGCTATGGGGTACTGTGGCTGTCAGGTTATGAGGACACTATGGATTTCACTTATGGGGACTTTGTGACTATCACTGTTATTGAGGCACTATGGCTGTCACTGTTATTGAGGCACTATGGTTGTCACTGTTTTGGGGACACTGTGGCTGTCAGTATCATGGGGTACATTTATCAGTCACTGTCATGGGGATGTTGTATATCTCAGTGTTATGAAGGCACCGAATAAACAGAATAATCCTTTCAATGTGTCACCTTGGACCTGTTGTGGGGGCAACGTACTATATGCGGGTACTATTGGGTGCCAGTAGTTTTGTGCCCTTCTACCCAGTATAAGTGGATTATGGGGGTATAATTTGGTTTTTTAAGGATGGGGCTGCACCATCCACATATAAGCAGCATCTATATAAATTGGCAGTAAATTCCCTCTAACCAATCACGTTGGGCTGAATCCCAGACAGGCGGCGGCAGGTAGTGACTGTGACACTGTATAAATAGCCCAGAAGATATATTGTCACTTCAGACCAAACACAGGAAACTGAGTCAATTATAAGAAATAAACAGCGAGGAACTCAAGACGCGAAACACACCAAGGGAACCCGCTCCTATCTGACGTTTCCTGGGTTTGGCTCCATATTTGGGGCCTGGGGTATTAATCAGGACAATGAAATGGGTTACACATGTGGAGCGGATACTGAAGAGCATCTGTTGTTGTCACGTCTGACTCTCATCTAGTGAAATACAATCTTCTGGAGGTCACTTGTACGTTATAGTGATATATCGGCTTGATCTACATTCTAATAATGGAAATTAAAACTTAAAAAAGCAAGATCAAGAAAAGTGGACATGCCCTTTAAGTTTTAAAGAGACAGTAGCCTCTTTTTTTTTTTTTTTTTTTTTTACTTTATTATTTGTCTGTATGTTTAGAATAGTATAAGCTAGAACCGTATTTTTTGGTATATTTTATATCTATATAGAGAGAACAGTCTGCATTTTCCTTTCATCCTTTCTTCATCAAGGGGAGGGTCTCTTAATTTGAACTTTTCTTCATACAGAGCTCTGTTTGTGACTATATCCCAAAAGATTTTTCCTGATAACAATATTGGCTCCATACATGTGGCAGAACAGGCCATGTTCAGTCACTAAGTTCACTTCTTATCTCTGAACGGCTGAGATCTGATAGCGAGGTCCTGGTGTCCTAGAGATATTGGTGGGAAAGTAATTTACTACAATAACAGCTCTGTTATCTAGAAAAGAGTTGTTTGACATTAGGCTGTAAAATTGTGAAACCAGTGAGAATTCAGTGTTTCTGATACTGATCCCCTGCATAGACAGAGAATGACATGACACTTGATGCCACCACAATGGGGAGCTTAGGAGCAACCAAGCTGGAAAGTCACCTTTGCTGAGGGCTAGGTCCCTGCCTGATCAGAGGAAGGTGATGTGCCATTAGTTGGAAGTTGTAGTAATAGGACAGAGTGTCTGTGGTATAGTGGGTGGGAGAAGTGGAAAGTCCACCTTGTCAGCACTCAGTGTTGGGTGAGGATGCCTTGGGCCCACCAGTGGAGATGATTCTTGGGATTCACCAGTAGAGTTGATTCTTGGGATTCACCAGTAGATGGTTGATTCTTGGGGCCCCACCGGTGGAGTTGATTCTTGGGCCCACCAGTGGAGTTGATCTTTGGGGGCCCCCCAGTGGGTTGATTCTTGGGCCCACCAGTGGAGTTGATTCTTGGGATTCACCAGTGGGGTTTTTGGATTTCTTGGGGCCCCACCAAGGGTTTTGGAAATTGGTTCTTGGGGCCCACCAGGGTTTTGGGAAATGGGTTTATTCTTGGGGCCACCAGTGGAGTTGATTCTTGGGGGGATTCCACCAGTGGAGTTGATTTCCCTTTTCTTGGGATTCACCATGGAGGTTGATTCTTTTGGGGGCCCCACCAGTGGAGTTGGTTCTTGGGGCCCACCATTGGAGTTGATTATTTGGGCCACCAGTGGAGTTGATTCTTGGGGCCCACCACCAGTGGAGCTGATTCTAGGGCCCACCAGTGGAGTTGATTCTGGGGGCCACCCAGCGGAGGTGATTCTTCGGCCCACCAGTGGAGTTGATTCTTGGGGCCAACCAGTGGAGGTGATTCTTTGATCCCACCAGTGGAGGTGATTCTTTGATCCCACCAGTGGAGGTGATTCTTGGGGACCACCAGTGGAGATGATTCTTGGAGCCCACCAGTGGAGTTGATTCTTGGGGCCCACCAGTGGAATTGATTCATGGGGCCCACTGGTGGAATTGATTCTTGGGGCCCACCAGTGGAGTTGATTCTTGGCGCCATCAGTGGAGTTAATTCTTGAGGCCCACCAGTAGAGATGATTCTTTGGTTCCACCAGTGGAAATGATACTTGAGCCACCAGTAGAGTTGATTTTTGGGGCCCCACCAGTAGAGATGATTCTTGGGGCCCCACCAGTAGAGATGTAGACATATTTTTAGCTCTTATTTGTATAGAGTCAATATTTTGTAAAGATGATAGACAGAATGTGTCACCCACATTGGTCCTTGCCCCCAGAGGGGTTCACAATATAATCTCAGGCACATGTCGGAGCCAAGGTTAGAAATATTTTTGGATGAAGCTGAAGAAGTCAACATGAAAAGGGTTTCCTCATCTCATACACTGATGGCAAATAGATAGGATAGGCCATAAGTGTGGGATAGGAGCGAGTTCCATCGCTGGTTCCCATACTTATCTGGAGAATGGGCTCCCAAAATTCTACTCTTAGAACAGAAAAAGTGGCTGGAACCCCCATTGAAGTAAATGGGAGAGCTTGTAAAGATGGTAGTAAAAAGGCATCAACCACATTGGTCATGGGCCCTTAGGGATTCACAATATCATCTCAGGCACACATTGGGGTCAATACGACAAGGTGCCAATTAGGTTGCACATATTTTTGGATAACGCTTAAGAAGTCAACATGAAATGGGTTTTCCCATCTTACACATTCATGGCAAATCGATAGGATACAATATAAATGTGTGATAGGTGCGAGTTCCACCTATTGGCTTCTGAAAGTCTTGGCTGAGAATAGATAAGTGGTTGGAACCCCCATTGAAGTGAATGGTAGAGTATTGACCAGAATTTTGTATAGATGGTATCATCCACATTGGTTCACCTTATGACCATAGGAACATATTAGGATCAATATCATAAGGAGCCAATTGTGTTAGAAATATTTTAGGATAAAGCTGAAGAAGTCAAAATGAAAGGGGTTTTCCCATCTAACTCATTGATAGCAAATTTTTAGGATATGCCTTTAATGTGATATAAGTGTGAGTCCCACCTCTAAGAGCCACACCTGAAAGTCTCTGTTAAGAACAGATAAGGGGTTGGACCAGAATCTTTTACCCACGTTGGGCCTGGCTCTCAGAAGAGTGCACAATATGACCTCAGGCACACATTGGGGTCCCACCTATGGAACCTCTTGAAAGTCTTCGTTGAGAACAAATAGTTGGTCGGAACTACCATTGAAGTGAACGAGCGTTCTGGCCACCATCGTGCAAAGATGATGGACAGAATGTGTCATTGGTGGAAGCTGAAGAACGTGAAAGGGGTTTTCCCATCTCAGACATTGAAAATATATTGATAGGATACGCCATAAATGTGTAGTAGGTGTTGGGTCCCACCTCTTGGACCACACCTCCACACTTCCTGAGCCTAGCTCAGTTCTGAGCTCCAGCAAATAGAAAAGATGTAATGGAGAGAGTGCAAAGACGAGCAACCAAACTTATAAGGGGAATGGAGCATCTTAGTTAGGAGGAGAGGTTAGTAGAATTGAACTTATTTAGTCTTGAGAAAAGACGGCTTCGGGGGGACATGATTAATTAATTATATATATATATATATATATATATATATATATATATATATATATATATATATAATATATATATATATATATAATAATAATTTTTATATATATAATTGTTTAATGCCCTACAGCAAGTATGGGGAAAATCTATTTCAAGTAAAGCCACCTCAAACGACAAGGGGACATTCCCTTTGACTAGAGAAAAAAGGATTCAATCTCCAGAGGAGAAGGGCTTTCTTCACTGTAAGGACTGTGAATCTGTGGAATAGCCGCCTGAGGAGTTGGTCACAGCAGGAACAGTTGCGAGTTTCAGGAAAGACTTAGATAACGACCTGTAACTAAAGAATATTAATGCATATGTAGCTATGTACAATTCTGGATCCTGGCTGGTGGAGGCTCTGGGGTCAGAGATGGGGTCTCCCCTGGAGCAGATTGGCTCTTGCTTTGTGGGTTTCAGGGCATTCACCAGTGTGGAGGCTGGGCTTGAAATCCTTGTCTCCCTCCCTCACCCACATTTTCCCCACCCTCTCTTGAACTTGATCGACACATGTCTTTTTACTAACTATGTAACTATGTAACCTCGAGAATGGGCCCTGAAAGTTGAGAATGGAAATGTGGTCAAACTCTCGTTGAAGTGAACAGGAGAATTCCGACCACAGAGACTCTCGGGGGCCCGTTCTCGAAATAGGTGAAGGTTGATATCCCCTAAATGTTTGAGATGGGACAACCCCTTTAATCCATGTAGATTATGTGAATTTTATCTACTACATTTTAGATTTTAGAATCTACTCCCTTGTGTCCTCTTACATGATGTCTAAACCCATGTTTATCTTTTTCTATTGTAGAAGAGCAACCACCTGAGTGAACCATGAATAACACCGACAGTTTAGAAAATTCTACATACAAGTGTAAATTCGATGAGGATTTTAAGTATGTTCTCCTGCCGGTATCTTATGGGATTGTGTTCTGCGTGGGCCTCATTCTCAATGTTACAGCTCTTTACCTTTTTATATTCCGGATCAAACCTTGGAACGCGTCCACCACCTACATGTTCAACTTGGCCATCTCAGACACCAGGTACGTCATCTCTCTTCCTCTCCTGGTATACTATTATTCTCAAGGCGACGACTGGCCATTTGGAGAGGCTTTGTGTAAGATTGTCAAATTTTTATTCTACACCAACTTGTACTGTAGCATCTTCTTCCTTCTTTGTATCAGTATCCACCGGTTCCTTGGCATCTGTTACCCGATGAAGTCAATGGGTTGGCTCAAGGTTCGAAATGCCCGGATAGTATCTGTCATTGTCTGGTTGGTAGTAGTCTCCTTCCAGTCTCCTATATTATACTTTGTGACTACCAGCGAAAATGGGGACAACACAATTTGCCACGACACATCGAGTGTGGATTTATTTGATACGTTTGTGGTTTATAGCTCGGTGAACTTGGCCTTGCTCTTCTGTGTCCCTTTCGTTATCATCCTCGTGTGTTACGTCTTGATGACCCGAGCTCTTCTGAGGCCATCTGCAGCTACTTCACAGACCTCCAATACCAAGAAGAAGTCCATAAAATTGATCGTTATTGTATTATTCGTCTTTATCATTTGCTTTTTGACCTTTCATGTAAACAGGACACTTTATTATTACTTTCGAAAACTTGACCTTGACTGCGATACCCTAAATGCCATCAACTTGGCCTACAAAGTCACAAGGCCACTGGCCAGTGCCAACAGCTGCTTCGACCCGATCTTATACTTCCTAGCTGGTCAAACCGCCCGAAGGAATATCAATGCTAGAAGTGGAATTACAAAAATCAAAAACAAATTTACAAGTTATGTCCAGGAAAATAATTGGAGTTCCTTTACAAATGGAAATGTTCGTGACAATACCTCGACCCCCAGCCCATCTCCAACAATAATCACCAAGATGTGATGCCACCATAATGAGCATCCATATACTTTACCGATGAAGACCTCATAAGTTGACCCTTAAGAAGGTGACCTTGGCTTAGTTCCATCTGTTCATGGAAGATCCTTGCCTAGTGGGACCATGTTCAATGTCAATGTTCAGGAAGAACATTCAAATGAGTATCTGGGATTGATGGATTCGTTTGAAGAGGGTGCAAGGACTGGACTTGATTGACAGCATCCTCCATGAGGGAAATAAGAATATTTATTTTATCAAAGCAGTAATAGTTGAACTTGATGGACTCATGTCTTCAAGTTAGTTAGCAGACAAGCTTGATAAGAGTGGTTGAACTTGACAGAAAAGAGTCCGTGGAACAAGTGGTTGAATAAGGTCATGAGGGATGTAAAACAGCTCTCTTCCAGAGGAACGAAGGCTGAATCACTAGTGCTACCTATAGGTGGTTACCATATAAGTCAATGTCTGACCCTTTAAGGAGCCTTGAAACATAACTGGAGATATTGGCCAAACCAGAGACACCCATCTATAGACTGGCCAAACCAGAGACACCCGTCTGTAGACTGTTCTGTTTGTTGCTCCTCATCAGCTGCTTCTTAGAAGGTACTGGCTGAACTTGTGTAGGTCCTGCTAGTAGACATTACCTTCCGTGAGGTAGTCTTAACGGACTGTGATATGTGGCTATGAGTAACTATGGTTATTGCATAAAAATTATGCATAAAAATTCACCTTTGTGGGTAAATGTCTGACTCAAGCAAAGCCTGAGGCGCACATCTCCTCCTTACAACAAAAGTTTAGAATATGTAAAGCTCACACATGCCACTTATCATCAATGTCTACATCCACATATCTTCACTTAATCACCAGAACTTAATATACGAAATGTATTAGTCATGTAATCGACAAGTAGCCAGGGGGGTAATTGGTAAGTGAAAATATAACCAAAAGTTCTGGATACTCTACAGGGGAAGATGACAATAACAGGGGATGATCAGTAACAGGGGGATAACATGAAGAGAAATTCCTGTACCCTCCTTTGGGGTCATTGGAGGTTGTACAGGTAGAGCTGACAGTAACAGGAGTGAGTGATAAGAGGTGGGATAACATTAAGAGAAGCTTCTGGAAGCCCTCTAGGGTCACTGGAGGTTGTACAAGTGAGATGACAGTAACAGGGGTGATTGATGAGAGGTGGTAACGTGATGAAAAGCTCCTGTATCCCCTGGGATTACTGGGGTGGACAGTGGGTGATGTCAGTAACAGGGGTGATTGGTAAGAGGGGTGATAACACGACGAAAAGTTCCTATCTCCTTTAGGGTCACTGGGGCTGTACAGGGGAGATGACAGTAACAGGGGTGATTGATGAAAGGGGGTAACATGATGAAGAGCTCCTGTATCCCATGGGATTACTGGGGTGGATAGTAGGTGATGTCAGTAACAGGGGTGATTGGTAAGAGGGGGGATAACATGAAAAAAGGTCCTGTATCCTTAGAGTCACAGGGGCTGTACAGGGGAGATGACAGTAACAGGAGTGATTGATGAGAGGAGGTAACATAAAGAAAAGCTCCTGTATTCCCTGGGATTACTAGTGTGGGCAGTGGGAGATGTTAGTAACAGAGGTGATTGATCAGAGGGGAGATAACATGAAGAAAAGCTCCTGTATCTCCTGGGATTCCTGGGGGCTGTTCAGGGGGGACGACAGTAACAGGCAGTGATTGATGAGAGGACGTAACAAGAACAAAAGCTCCTGTATCTCCTGGGATTCCTGGGGGCTGTACAGGGGGTATAACAGTAACAGGCAGTGATTGATGAGACGACGTAACATGAAAAAAAGTTCCTGTATCCCCTGGGGTTACTGGGGCTCTATAGGGGGGATGACAGTAACAGGTAGTGATTGATGAGAGGGCATTACATTAAGAGAAGCTCCTGTATCCCCTGGGATTACTAGGGTGGGCAGTGGGAGATGTTAGTAACAGAGGTGATTGATAAGAGGGGGGATAACATGAAGAAAAGCTCCTGTATCCCTCCTGGGGTTACTGGGGCTGTACAGGGGGGACGACAGTAACAGGCAGCGATTGATGAGAGGACGTAACATGAAGAAGAGCTCCTGTATCCCCTGGAGTTACTGGGGCCGTATAAGGGGGATAACACTAACAGGCAGTGATTGATGAGAGGACGTAACATGAAGAAAAGCTCCTGTATCCCCTGGAGTTACTGGGGCCGTATAAGGGGGATAACACTAACAGGCAGTGATTGATGAGAGGACGTAACATGAAGAAAAGCTCCTGTATCTCCTGGGGTTACTGGGGCTATATAGGGGGGATTACAGTAACAGGCAGTGATTGATGAGAGGACGTAACTTGAAGAAAAGCTCCTGTATCCCCTGGCATTACTGGGGTGGACAGTTGGAGATGTCCGTAACCGGGGTGATTGGTAAAAGGGGGGGATAACATGAAGAAAAGCTCCTGTATCCCTCCTGGGGTTGCTGGGGCTGTACAGGGAGGATGACAGTAACAAGTTTTGTTCTTGCTCTCACCTCCCTCCACTGACACAGAACCTGGACATTTTTCCATCCTGCTCTCTGACTTCCAGTGAGTGCTGAGCCCCAGATACGACACTGGGAATATTTAGCCAAGAACCTGGAGCAGGATAATATAATCTAAGTCCAGCCCTTATACCAATGCTAGTAACATATTACAGAATATACTGTATATGACCAATGTTATTTATGTACCCGCCTCAAATGTACAGCTCCCTGGAATCAAGGGCGCTCTAAAATAAATAATAAATAAAATATATACCCCTGTTATCAAACCACGAGTGACTGAAGGTGCTTAACTTTTGGAAATTGATGGACAGAATGTGGTTGGTTAAACTGGATGGTTTATTTCATGAATTTGTCTCACCATTTAAACCACAGACAACCAATCCCGAAGGCTTTATGTAATAAACGTGTACATACGTGTAATAAGTAATATACTGCTTTATATACTGAGATATTCTATATGAACCCAACTTATAACGTGAAAAATAAAGTAGATTTCACCATTTTCTAGAACTTCTGGTTTATAATTTATTTGATGTTGATGTTTTTCTCTTTGACTGACGCGTCTGATTCTGGAGTAATTCTTATGAGTCACACTAGATGATGCCAATTGTGTTCCTTACATATAAAAAAACCAATGGGCACCCCCACCCCCCAACTTATGTAAAGTTTGGTGACATTGGGTAAAGCCATGAGACGGCACCATATTGTGGCTCTTATTTGGGTTTCCTCCCTCAATGGGAAAGCTCCTTGCCTGGAGGGAAGACGACCTCTGGCCAGAAGAGGTGAGAATTAAACCATTGGCCCTAATGGGCCAAATCAAGGACTATGAAGAACCATTTAAAGGGGTTGTCCTGTTTTTCTTTCTTTTTTTAGTTCATTAGGCCTTCTATGGCCTAAGCAATTTTTATAGACTTTACTAATCTTACATATACATTTCATATACAGGCTATCCCCGGGTTTTGAACGGGTTAGAGTCTGTAGGTTTGTTCTTTTAGGGGTTTTGCCACGATCTAATGTTGACGTGGGATCCTCCAAAATGGGTATTTCATCACTTTTCTAAATATATGTCATCAAAAAAAGTGAAGCCTCTGAGAGCTACAGCCTGACTAGGATGCCCTTAGTTTCCTGACAGTTTACATTAGACACGACCAGGAGCTGATCTGGCCACGCAGAGCTTATCTTCTCTCCTGAGTAGATAAGAGGGAGAAACTTGTGCACAATACAGTTCTCCCCTGTGGATTAGCCAAATAACATGTTTGCTCAAGTACAGAGACCGAGTATCAGGAACGTGCATGGAAGGTGGAGCGATGACATCACAGAGGAGGTACTTGTTTTTTTTAAACACAGAAACACAACGCCCCTTTTTTCAAGCCTCAAGAGGGGAGTATCAGCCTGTTAGGTGAGGAACTCACTTCTTGGCAAAACCCCTTTAAGTTGAATTTGTATGTAAGTCGAAACATGTATATTTATGAAATGTAACTCCAGCACAAAGGGTTTGTTTTTCATTTTGGATAGTGCAGGGAAGGGTTTTTACATGTGTTTTGCTGCCTGTGCCCTTATAATTGTAGTGTGATGTTTTGTTCAGGAAGGACATTGGGCAGCTACAATATAGAACCAACAGCCTCATAACAAGCGCGCATGCGCTACAGATATTTGTAGTGTGATGTTTCGTTCAGGAAGGGTTTTGGACAGTTGCACTATGGAAGCACTGGCCATCTATCGCGCATGTGCAGCAGATATTTATAGTGTGATGTTTTGTTCAGGATGGGCATTGGGCAGCTACAATATAGAACCAACAGCCTTCTGTCTAGCACGCATGCACTGCAGATAATTATAGTGTGACGTTTCGTTCAGGAAGGGTGTTGGACAGTTACACAATGGAAGCACTGGCCTTCTGTCTATCGCACCTGCGCAGAAGATAATTAAAGTGTTTTGTTCAGGAAGGACATTGGGCAGCTGCAATATAGAACCAACAGTCTAATAACTAGTGCGCATGCGCAGCAGATAGTTGTAGGGTGAGATACGTACAGGAACAGTGTTGGAAACTTACACTATGGAAGCGCTGGCCTTCTGTCTAGCGCGCATGCGCGTCAGATAATTATAGTGTGATGTTTCGTTCAGGAAGGACATTGGGCAGCTACAATATAGAATCAACAGCCTTGTAACTAGCGCACATGCGCAGCAGATAATTATAGTGTGACATTTCATTCGGGGAGGGCGGTGGGTGGCTACAATATAGATGCAACAGCCTCCTATCTAGCGCGCATGCAAAGCAGATAATGATACTGTGATGTTCTGTTCAGAAGGGCGATGGGCGGCAACGCTATAGAAGTGCCTGCTTCCTTACTATCGCACATGCGCAGCAGATAATTATAGTGTAATGTTTGGTTCAGGAAGGAGTTGGACAGTTACACTATGGAAGCAATGGCCTTCTGTCAGCGCGCATGCGCAGCAGGTGATTATAGTGTGACATTCATTTGGAAAGAGTGGTGGGCGGCTACAATATAGAAGCAACAGCCTCCTATCTAGCACGCATGCGAGGCAGATAATTATACTATAACATTCTGTTTAGGAAGGTCGATGGGCGGCAACGCTATCCAAGTGGTTGCCTCCTGACTAGCTTGCATGCGCAGCATATGATTATGGTGTGAATTTCTTTTGTGGAGAGTTGTGGGCAGCTACAATATAGAAGCAACGGCCTCCTACCTAGTGCGCATGCGCAGCAGATAATTATAGTGTGATGTTTCGTTCAGGAAGGACGTTGGGCAGCTACAATATAGAACCAACAGCCTTGTAACTAGCGCGCATGCGCAGCAGATAATTATAGTGTGACGTTTCATCCGGGGAGGTCGGTGGGTGGCTACAATATAGAAGGAAAAGCCTCCTATCTAGCGCGCATGGGAAGCGGATAATGATACTTTGATGTTCTGTTCAGGAAGGGCGATGGGCGGCAACGCTATAGAAGTGCTTGCCTCCTGACCAGCGTGCATGCGCAGCAGATAATTGTATTGTGACATTCCAATCAGGGAGGGCAGTGGGTGGCTACATTATAAAAGTGGCGGACGCAGATAATTATAGTGTGATGTTCTGTTCAAGAAGGGCAATGGGTGGCAATGCTATAGAAGTGCTTGCCTCCTGAACAACGCGCATGCGCAGCATTGTATTGTGACATTCCAATCAGGGAGGGCAGTGGGTGGCTACATTATAAAAGTGGCAGACGCAGATAATTATAGTGTGATGTTCTGTTCAAGAAGGGCGATGGGTGGCAATGCTATAGAAGTGCTTGCCTCCTGAACAACGCGCATGCGCAGCAGATAATTGTATTGTGACATTCCAATCAGGGAGGGCAGTGGGTGGCTACATTATTAAAGCGGCGGACGCAGATAATTATAATGTGACGTTTTGTTCGGGGAGGACAGTGGGCGACTACACTATAGAAACGCCGGCTTCCTGACTAACAGTGATATGCTGGGCATGCGCGCTAGTCAGGAGACCGTGGTTTCTGTAGTATAGGCGCCCTCCCTAAACAAAACATCACACTACACAGTGTGACACTGCAGTACATACGTGACAACTTCCTGATCAGTGTGCATGTTATACCTGCTTGGTATTGCAGCTCTGTCTCATTTACTTGAATGGGAGGTGCTGCGAACCGCAGTACCCGGCACAGCCACAATTATATGTATGGCGCTGTGCTTAGTACACTTGAGAGGATGTGACTCTTTGTTGGAAATTTGCAGTATGTTCATTCAGTTGATTGACAGAAGGTAGAAGAACCTCCACTCATTTACTATTGATGACTTAACCTGAGAATAGACCTTCTAAGTCCTGGATGAACGGTTCCTTCCCTTTCTTGTTCTCCTGTTGTGTTGTCATATTGCTACATTGATGATTTTACGCCTGTGCAGTGTGGGAACATAATCCTCGGGGTATTGTCTTACTTCCATACAGGACTTCTATGTAGACTGAAACTCAAGTACCTTACCTGCTCCTGTTTTGCACAGATATACATCCCACGGAGGCCACACCTTCCTGGAGACATATGAGTCTTAGGCTTTATTATGGGGCCACCACTTCCCCTCCCAGTAGCTTGAACAAAGGGACTCTGTTGTGAGCTCTGTATCCTTGTACCTTTTTTTTTTTTTTTTTGCTCAAAGGTTGTTACATCTCTAAAAGCTTTGAACTAAATTTTAGTAGGACATTGATCCCTTTTCCCGAAGACTTAAAGTGGGGTTCCCACCAAAGACTTTGATTGTATATCGATAGGAAATGGAAACAAAATGTGATAGATGCAGGTCTCACCTCTAGGATCAGTATCAGAATGGGTTGCCTAGTGCCCACCAGTGAGATTTCATTCTTGGAGCCCGCCAGTGGAGTTGATTCTTGGGTCCCACAATGGGAGTTGATTCTTGGGGCCACCAGTAGAATTGATTCTTGGAGCCACCAGTGGAGTTGAATCTTGGGGTCCACCAGTGGAGTTGATTCTTGGTGTCCACCAGTAGTGTTGCTTCTTGGGGCCCACCAGTGGAGTTGATTCTTGGTGTCCACCAGTAGTGTTGCTTCTTGGGTTCCACCAGTGAAGTTGATTCTTGGAGCCACCAGTGGAGTTGATTCTTAGGGTCATCAATGGAGTTAATTCCGAGGGTCCACCAGTGGAGTTGATTCGTGAGGCCCACCAGTGGAGATGATTCTTGGTGTCCACCAGTGGAGTTGATTCTTGGTGTCTACCAGTAGTGTTGCTTCTTGGGTTCCACCAGTGAAGTTGATTCTTGGAGCCACCAGTGGAGTTGATTCTTGGGGTCATCAGTGGAGTTAATTCTGAGGGGTCCACCAGTGGAGTTGATTCTTAGGGCCCACCAGTGGAGTTAATTTTTCATGGCCACCAGCGGAGTTGATTCTTGGAGCCAACAGTGGCGTTGATTCTAGGGCCAACCAATAGAGTTGATTCTTTGGAACCTCCAGTAGAGTTGGTTCTGGGGGCCACCAGTGGAGTTCATTCTGGGGGCCCACCAGTGGAGTTGATTCTGAGCCTCACCCTACAGCTACTATTCCTGCCTTTTATACGCTACCTCTTGCTTTTTGCCTCTTTCTCTCTTTCAAACAGGAAATGCTGATGCTTGAACGCAGAGAAGGGAGGCTACATACAGAACAGGAAAAAACAAAATATGCAGAAAACATAACAGGGAAATGGATAAAGACTCAGACAAACCATTTAAGGATTTTTTCGGGTAAGTAGGCTCACTGGACAACTCCTTTATGAAGGGGATTCTATGTATATCTCTCTGTAAATCAGAGGGATAGGCATAGGAACACTGTAATCTAATTAAAATTATAGATAGCACTCAAGTTCCCGCCATTCAGGAGCCGCCGTTGCCAGATAGTAGGCTTCAGAGACTTTCAATAAAAGTGTAAGATGCTAAACAACAGGTAATACAGGTCTGAGAACGGTTCACGAGAAGGTCTGTGTACACTTCAGTGATTGATGGTGAGAGTGATCTCGGGTCACTTAAATGTCTGATGATGCCAATGGTTCCCGGGAAAGTCAAGACGATGACTAAGATCCAAACACAACCTTCTGAGGAAATCAGTCATGTTTCATAGAAAATATTAGTTCTTACAAATTTGTGTTATACAACACATTCAGCAGAACCTCAAGCCACATCTTTAGACATAAACATGAACCTTAAAGGGGTTGTCCAGAAGTAGAAAAACATGGCTGCTTTATTTCAGAAACAGTGCCGCCCTATCTATAGGTTGTGTCATGTAGCTGAGTTGTAATACTGTGGACAAGAGTGGACCTGATTTGGGAAGAAAGCAGCCATGTTTTTTTACTAATCTTGGACAATTAGGGCCATATGTATGAAAACTGTCTAGGTCTAAGACTTTATTTGTTGCCCATAGCAACCAATCAGAGCT
The DNA here is from genome assembly GCA_025379985.1 of Phyllomedusa bahiana. Lineage (NCBI taxonomy): Eukaryota > Metazoa > Chordata > Amphibia > Anura > Hylidae > Phyllomedusa > Phyllomedusa bahiana. The sequence continues at coordinate 37,709 of JAODAL010036125.1, forward strand.
CATAGCAACCAATCAGAGCCCATAGCAACCAATCAGAGCCCATAGTGACCAATCAGAGCCCATAGTAACCAATCAGAGCCCATAGTGACCGATTCATTTCCTATAGTGCGCTGAAAAAATGAAAGGGGCACTCTGATTGGTTGCTATGGGCATTGATTGGTTGCTATGGGCAACAAAAAAAGTCTTAGACCAAGACAGTTTTCATACATGTCCCCCTTATTCTAGCTAAGAAGGAGGAATATCTCTCCTTTGGGAGAACCACCAAAAAATATATTGGTGTGAGGATTTGTGCGCCTTTCAGACCTCACTGTTTTGCATAAAGTAAAGAGCTGAGGAGCACCACAGCGCCATCTACTGGATGTATTTATCCTCAATTTACATGTAGCTCACAGGAGCCTAGCAATGTGAAAGGGATTTGAGCCAAACCAGTTAAGTTCATCTACAGACAGCTGTTTCGGGGAATTTTCCCCTCGTCAATGCAGAGTAGAACTTACTGGCTGGCAGGGTGAGAGGTGAGAGTGGCTTTGACTCTGTACTGAAGAGGGGCAAATACCCCGAAACAGCTGTCTGCAGAGGAACTTAACTGGTTTGGCTTAAGTCCTTTTCGCACGGCAAGGCCCTTGTGAGCTACATGTGAATTGAGGATAACTACATCCAATAAGGGCACCGTGGAGCTCCTCAGCTCTTTCCCCAGAAGCCTTTACTTTATTCTAGCTAACACACAGAAATCTTCGGGGTCTAGACAAAGAAATCCAATAAATCACCAAAGCACCAGGAGAAGGAACAGGAAAAGAAAAACCCTGGGGAAATCAGGAGGAGTAGGTAGGTGGGACCCGCTAGATCTAAGAGAAGCCGATTGGAGACACCAAAAATTGTGAGATATCGGGAGATACCGGCGCTGAAGGAGAGAGTTGAGTTGACAAGAGAAGACTACATGCCCAGAAGTGCTGGAAATGCAGAAGAGAGGGAGACCTGGCTAGATTCTGCCATTGCCAGGTCAAGAGAAACTGTAGAGAGTGGATGAAAGAATGAGAAGTGACTGAACTGCAACATCTCTAAAGGTCCACTTTTGGGAAATTGCCAGCTCGATATGAAGAATATGTTCTTTAAAGTCTAGTTGTCGGAATGGCAACTAAAAGCTCCAAAGGAGGGGGGTGATGTAGACCTGGGACTGGTAATTTCCTTACCAGACAAAAGGTGGCACCAAAGCTCCAGGAGAAAGAAATGGAAGAGAAAAACCCCGGGAAAATGCGGAGGAGGAGTCAGTAAATGGGAGCTCTTATTAGTTGATATGAGCTCTGATTGGTTGCTATGGGCTCTGATTGGTCGCTATGGGCTCTGATTGGTTGCTATGGGCTCTGATTGGTCACTATGGGCTCTGATTGGTCGATATTAGCGTTGATTGGTTGCTATGAATTCTGATTGCTCGCTATGAGCTCTGAGTGGTCGCTATGGGCTCTGATTGGTTGCTATACGTTCTAGTTGCTTTGGGCTCTGATTGGCTGCTATGAGCTCTGATCAGTTGCTATCAGATCTGATTGGTTGTTATGGGCTCTGATTGGTTACTATGAGCTCTGGTTGGTCGCTATGGGCTCTGATTGGTTACTATGAGCTCTGATTGGTTGCAGTGAGCTCTGATTGGTTGCTCTGGGCTCTGATTGGTCGCTATGGGCTCTGATTGGTTACTATGAGCTCTGATTGGTCGCTATGAGCTCTGATTGGTCGCTATGAGCCCGGGGATTGGGTTATCCTATGGAGGCTCTGATTGGTTGCTATGAAGCTCTGATTGGTCGCTATGAGCTTTGATTGGTCGCTATAGGTTTTGATTGGTCGTTATGTGCTCTGATTGGTTTCTATGAGCTCTGATTGGTTGCTATGTGTTCTAGTTGCTATGAGCTCTGATTGGTCGCTATGAGCTCTGATTGGTTCTTGGGCTCTGATTGTTGCTATGTGTTTAGTTGCTATGAGCTCTGATTGGTCCTATGAGCTCTGATTGGTCGCTATGGCTGTGAGGTTGCTATGAGCCTGATTTGGTCGCTGTGAGCTCTGGGGGTTTTGCTTGGGCTCTGATTGGTTGCTATCGTTCTAGTTTTTGGCCTTTTGGCCTCTGATTGTTGGTTGCTTGGGCTCTGATTGGTTTTTGGGCTATGCCTCTAGTTTCCTATGGCTCTGGTTGCTATGGGCTTGTTTGGGTTTGTTGTTTATTGGGTCGGGGGAGTGGTTGGCTAATGGTGCTCCTGGTTTGCTATGGGCTCTGATTGGGTCACTATTGGGCTCGGGTTGGGTTACTATGGGCTCTGTTTGGGTTTGCTAGGGGCCTCTAAGTGGTTGCTATGTGCTCTGGTTGCTATGGGCTCTGATTGGTCACTATGGGCTCTGGTTAGTCACTATGGGCTCTGATTGGTCGCTATGACCTCTGATTGGTTGCTATGTACTCTGGTTGCCATGGGCTCTGATTGGTCACTATGGGCTCTGATTGGTCGCTATGGGTTCTTATTGGTCGCTATGACCTCTGGTTGCTATGGGCTCTGATTGGTTGCTATGGACTCTGATTGGTTGCTATGGGCTCTGATTGGTTGCTATGGGCTCTAAATTGGTTGTTATGGCTCTGATTGTTTGCTAGGGAGCCTGATTGGTTGTATGAGCCTGATTGGTTTTATGGGCTCTGATTGGTTAATTATGGCTCTGTTTTAAAGGTTTCTTACTCGGGATTTGAAAATTAATGGGGTTTCTGATTTGGGGGATGGGCTGGTAATTTTCACAGAGAGTAAAGGTCCTGTGTGCTCAGGAAGACGCCATTGTGTCACACGGGGAAGGAGTGACTCACTGAGCGGCGGCGGACACAGTTCGATATCATCCAAGCATCAAATTCCAGCGAGAGCTGCAGGAAACGAAAACTCCTGAGTAACTTTTGGGGAAATCTTAATTGTTTGAGATGAAATTTCACAATTGGTGAATGTTGCTCCATCAACGCCCTCAACACAAACACCAACTGTGGTAGAGGCTGCCTAAAATATCAGAGGACTTACAGGGATCTCACCCCTCGATGCTCCACCACCATCCCGGCCTCGCCTGGTGCCATCCTGGTCACCGCGTCACTACATCGTCCAGCAGACGGGCGCACGTCCCTGGCACATGGGCTCAGTCACCTGCAAATGAATGGGAATGTGTCCAGCTGTCCAAGGGGTGCAAGGTTTAACCACTTTACTGCACTAGCCCACCAGGGACGTTATCATTAACTACTTTACTGCACTAGCCCACCAGGGATGTTATTATTAACCATTTTACTGCACTAGCCCACCAGGGATGTTATTATTAACCACTTTACTGCTCTAGCCCACCAGGGACGTTATCATTAACTACTTTACTGCACTAGCCCACCAGGGATGTTATCATTAACCACTTTACTGCACTAGCCCACCAGGGATGTTATCATTAACCACTTTACTGCTCTAGCCCACCAGAGATGTTATCATTAACCACTTTACTGCTCTAGCCCACCAGGGATGTTATCATTAAAACTTTACTGCACTAGCCCCTCAGGGATGTTATCATTAACCACTTTACTGCACTAGCCCACCAGGGATGTTATCATTAACCACTTTACTGCACTAGCCCACCAGGGATGTTATCATTAACCACTTTACTGCACTAGCCCACCAGGGATGTTATCATTAACCACTTTACTGCTCTAGCCCACCAGGGATGTTATCATTAACCACTTTACTGCTCTAGCCCACCAGGGATGTTATCATTAACCACTTTACTGCTCTAGCCCACCAGGGATGTTATCATTAACCACTTTACTGCACTAGCCCACCAGGGATGTTATTATTAACCACTTTACTGCACTAGCCCACCAGGGACATTATCATTAACTACTTTACTGCTCTAGCCCACCAGAGATGTTATCATTAACCACTTTAGTGCTCTAGCCCACCAGGGATGTTATAATTAACCACTTTACTGCACTAGCCCACCAGGGATGTTATTATTAACCACTTTACTGCTCTAGCCCACCAGAGATGTTATCATTAACCACTTTACTGCTCTAGCCCACCAGGGATGTTATCATTAACTACTTTACTGCACTAGCCCACCAGGGACGTTATCATTAACTACTTTACTGCACTAGCCCACCAAGGATCTTATTAATCACTTTACTGCACTAGCCCACCAGGGATGTTATTACTAACCAATTTACTCTACTAGCCCACCAGGGATGTTATTATTAACCACTTTTCTGTACTAGCCCACCAGGGATGTTATTACTAACCTCTTTACTGCTCTAGCACACCAGGGAGTTATCATATAAACTATTTACTGCACTAGCCCACCAGGGACGTTATCATTAACCACTTTACTGACAGCCCACC
>JAODAL010036126.1:0-42081 GCA_025379985.1 Phyllomedusa bahiana
TTCAGAAAGCATCCGGGGGCCGCAGGAGACGGGCGAGCGGCATTTGTGCCGCTGCCTCGCCGATCGTAGGCAGGGGGAGCTCACTCCTCCTGCCTGCGGCATCATTATCGCGGCCATGACAGGCTGCGGTAATGATGCGTTTTTCACCCGCGGCGGAGCTCACCCCGGCCGGGGGTGATGGGGCATGAAGCCAGCGGTAATTTCCCGCTGGTTCCATGCCGCGATGCGCGCAGCTCCCCCGCAAGCCCCGCGCGATCGCCAGGGCGTATGCATACGTCCATTTGCGGGAAGTCACTTCCCGCTAGGGCGTATGCATACGCCCAATGTCGGGAAGGGGTTAAAGTGGCAAGAGAAACAGTCATGCCCTGACCAGACAGCCTGCCCATAGCTTGGTTAGAGTCAGGCACACGCCCCGGGGATAGTTAGCTCTCTCGCCCTATGAGATCCTGTTAGGCAGTGCCCCAAGGCAAGGTGCATATTTCCCTCAGCAGTTGTAGCTACAAAACGATGCTATGACCTCTTATGTGACTACAGTGGTTAAAGAGTTGTTGCTAATGCATTCTAGAGTTTTCCATTCCAGATCCAGACGTTGCTGCTCATAAGCTACAGCCTGGAGACTGGGTCTACGTGAAGAAGTTTGTGTGTAAAACCCTAGAGCCGAGGTTTGAGGGGCCGCACCAAGTCCTGCTGACCACGACCACATCTGTCAAGGTGGCAGGAAAGCCCAACTGGTTCCATGCTTCACACTGCAAGATCGCCCCAGCCCCCAAAGATGAGGCAGATGCTGCGTTTACTGATGTTAAGTAGTTATGTTGCTTTAACTCTTGGTCAGTTATGTTGCTTTAACTCTTGGTCATGTATATATTTGTGTGTGACGGAGGAGTACTGGGGACCCTCTTGCTATTAGTGGGGTGCTGTGGGTTGGAACACAGGGGAAGACTGGAGGGTATAGACCACCGATTGCCTTAAATAGGAAAGATAAACAGGGAAAACCCCTACTCACTAGGATGAGGTTGACAAAGACAGGAACCTGTCGAGAACAGGGAGTACCAGGAGAAAGTATGTCCCTAACGCTAGCTATTGAAGACCCTCAGCAGACTGATGGAGTTATATATGTCCTGGGAGCCTATATAGTGAGTGAGGGGTCAGAAGATAGTGACACAGTGAGAGCCAGGAGGAGAAGGAAAGCCTCCCCAAAGGGCAGCTTCAACCCCCATGTGTATATCGATGCTATAGGAGGCCCAAGGGGGGTCCCTGATGAGTTTAAGGCAAGGGACCAAGTGGCCGTGGGGTTTGAATCTCTGCTACCGATAATTACTGTCTACCCAAACAGGAGAAACCTGCTGTACTTTTATCCCAGATAATACAGGACCGAATGGGAAGGTCACTGTGGCCATTAGAAAGCTCGATGATCTCTCAGAAGAATTAAAGCGTAACTCAGGCATAGATCACCCCTGGGAGCAGTGGTTCACTTCATGGTTTAAGGGTTGGCAGGGAATGCTTGCCCAGATAGGTATTGCCATATTGATTGTGCTGCTAATACTTGCTCTAATTGTCTGTTGTGTTCTCCCTTGCTTGAGGAAACTATTTGTGAAAGCTGTGGACCAGACTACTCCCATCATGATGAACAGTTGTGCACGGCCTGGCCTCCATGATGACAGCGACACTACCACACCCTCCAGCTGTCCAAAGCCTGACACCTATGATGATGTGGACATTAAGACACTATTCCATGAGAGACCATTGACGTCAGAAGTGCTCCAGAAAGTCATCTACTCCCCTCTGCAACCGCATGTCTCATCAAAGAATTAGACCATAGAAGTGTAGGGTGAGCTAGGGCGTATCAGGGACTACGGGGCCGCCCTTGTCGGGGCGAGGTACTTCCGCAAAAGACAAGAATAGGGAAAGAGGATAGGGAGAGATAAAAATGAGAACAAAGTCTCAAGGGGGGACTGTTGTGGATGGGAACAAAGATTATATATGTGTGATCCTTTGTGTCTCTATTTTAATGTATTAGTTAGTATTTTACCTCACATTTTCATATTTTTATATAAAATAATAGGCACATACTTAATTATTTATAGCATGTAAAAGCTGTATGTATACCTTTTGTTTTTAATGTGTTAAACAAATTGTCTGCCTGTAGTAGTTTGTAGTCGTGTAATCCAAGATGGCCCCCTAGTCAGAAGTTACACCCTGTGTTAAACTTTTCCTGTGGCTGTGAGGAGTGGTCCATAGATAAGGATTTGCAATGGGACCCTCACACCCAGGTACTTTGTGATGCCTTCTTATCTACTCATTTTGAAAAAAGGGTATTAAAAAGCCACCATTTTGTAAATAAAATCAGAAAGCACTTTCATAGCAGCAAGGCATGTTGTGATGTGTTTTCTCGGTGCACCTTTTGTTATTTTTAAGATAATTTGAACCCCCACCTGGACAGAATAGCCCTTTTGAGGCTACTTTCTATTACCAGGTCAGGTCTTGGGAAGCTTCTGATGGGTTTATTGGCAACATCTGAGTTAATTAGAGACATAGCTGTGGATGTATTTTATTGCACACCAGAAACACACTGTTTTCTGTTTTGTAAACATCATGGGAAAGTCTAAAGAAATCAGCCAAGATATCAGGGAGAGAATTGTGGACTTGTACAAGTCTGGATCATCCTTGGGTGCAATTTCCAGGTAACTGAAGAGGCCTCGTTCATCTGTACAAACAATTATACGCAAGTACAAACAAGATGGGAATGTCCGGCCATCATACCGCTCAGAAAGGAGATGGGTTCTGTGTCTCAGAGATGAACGTGCTTTTTGGTCCGGGCTGTGCATATCAACCCGAAAAAAAAAGCAAAAGACCTTGTGAAGATGCTGGTGGAAGCTGGTAAGATTGTGTCATTATCCACAGTGAAACGGGGTCCTCTATCAACATGGGCTTGAAAGGCCGCTGTGCCAGGAAGAAGCCAGTACTCCAAAAGAAACAGAGAAAAGCCCGATTCATGTTTGCAAAAACCACAGGAATAAAGACCGACATTTCTGGAGTCTTGTCCTGTGGTCTGACAAAAAATAAATTGAACTTCTTGGCCAGAATGATCATCGTTACGTTTAGAGGGAAAAGGAGAAGCTTGGATGCCTAAGAGCACCATCCCAACTGTGAAATACGGGGGGCGGCGGCATCATGTGTGGGGTTGTTTGGCTGGGAGGAGGGACTGGTGCACTTCACAAAATAGGATGGCATCATGAGGAAAGGGAAAATTATGTGACCAGTGTAAAATATATTTATTGGATATGACTTTAGGACACAAAAAAATTGTAAAAAAAGCAAAACACTGCAGGAACATTTGTGGAGTCTTGAATTTGTTTGAGAAATTAGTATCGCCTCCATCAGAACCTGCATACATAACCTCACATCTGATCTCATTATTTCCAGGCTAGGGAATGGCCTCCAAATTATTTGGGGGCAAAGCTGTGACCACAGGGGCAACATCTCTAACAATGTTTAGGGTATAAAGGAATTGCCTCAGCCACGTTTAAGTTTTGATGAATGGTTGAACTCTTCTACTTCTTTGAAAACAGGTGAAAAAATTTAGCTGAAATCCGTTAGCCCTGGGAGCGGAATCTTTTCCCCCGGGGCAGCGCTTTGGGCCCGCTCCATGTCATCAATTTCACTCTTCATGTGATAAGCCTGAAGATATGGGAGCAGTAGGACCGGCCGGACCCCAAATTTCCCCTTGCTCTTTGCACTGCATCGAACTAACTGGACCAACTTATTTAATTTTGGGAGTCGGAGTCGGTCCATTTTTGACGACTCCGACTCCTGCAAAATAGCCACCGGGCTCCGATCCACAGCCCTGCTGACAAGCAAAAGGGTAACAATGTTTTGAAATTGTGACTTTCAGGCTCCATATCTCTTCATCCACTACAGCTTTGTACATGAGGCTACTGTCATTTTATATACAGTCATTTACATATCTTATACATAAATTTGACTTGCAAGTATTTAGCATTGCTTAGTTACAGTTTTGCTCCTAAAAATCAAAGTGTTAAAGGGGGCGTCTCACTACAGGGATTGCTGCTTTTTAGTTTAAAGATCTTGTAAAACAAGTCACTTTGCAATATGTGTCCATTAACAGTGTCCTACCTATTCCTAGATATCCCTCTTGTATGAGCTGCATCAGCTCCTCAGGTCACTATAGCTACAGACCTGTTTGATCTCTCCTGATAGGCTGCCAGCACTGATTCCTATAGCTACAGACCTGTTTGATCTCTCCTGATAGGCTGCCAGCACTGATTCCTATAGCTACAGACCTTACTTATACGGCAGCCTAGTGGAAGCCAGTAAACATGCCCCTGGATTCAAAATGAAACCAAGAAAACAGGACTGAGGTGAGATGAATCAATGTAGTGAGAAACCCCTTTAATTTTATTATTTTGTTAGTATTTGGGAAATCCACCTTTGGTTTTCAATTACTGCCCGAATCCTTCTGGGGTCTGAATCAGATTCAAGCATATCTTGACCAAAATCTGATCCAGGTCTCTTCTACACATTCCCAATGTTGGTGCAGATTGGACTTGGATTTCAAATACAGCTTTTCTTCAACTCTACCCACAAGTGTTTCAAAGATCAAAACATTGTTACCCTTTCGCTTGTTTAGTGTCTGTTCTACCTAAATAGCTTGATTATTGTATCATAAGGTGAAAAAACAGCCGGATGTTACCATTTTACTACAGTAACGTTATCACTTAAACATTTCGCCAGGTATGGGGGGGAGTCGGAGGTTTGGGAAATTGAGGAGTCGGAAATGGGGCTTTGGCTTGCCGACTCCACAGCCCTGTGTAACAATACTGAAACAACATCTCAAGACATCAGCCAGGAAGTTACAGCTTGATTAGAGATGAGTCTTCCAAATGGACAATGACCTGAAGCTACTGCCAAACTGGTTACAAAGTGGCTTAAGGAGACCAAGTCATAGTTCTGGAGCGGCCGTCACAAAGCCCTGATCTCAGTCCTATTGGAAATGTATGGGGAAAGCTGAAAAGGCCGGAGCGAGCAAGAGACCCCCAAACATGGCTCAGTGACACCAGTTCTGTCAGGAGGAAGGGGCCTAAATTCCCACCAACTATTGTGAGAAGCTTGTGGAAGGATCCAGAACGTTTGACCCAAGTCCTACAGTTTAAGGGCAAAGCCACCAAATACTAATGAAATGGAGGAAACTTCTGACTCAGCAGAAAGTAATAAAAATGCCTTAAAAATTCTCCCACTCATTATTCTGCATTTGGCAAATAGAAATAATTTTGGTTCTAATTTAACCTAAAAGGGGGGAAGGTTTATTCTGATTTCATGTCAGAGAGAGAGAGAAAAACCTGCAGATGGGGCTTTATATAGAGGGGAGAAAAACCTGCAGATGGGCTTTATATAGAGGGGAGGGAAACTGCTGGTTTCAGCTGTATATACACATAAATACATAAAGCACCCGGCCGCCCACATGTGCCGGGGACCCCCAGCAGAACATTACCCATCACACTGCCTCCGCCATCTTGTTCTTTTCCCATAATGCATCCTGGCACCACCTGCCCGCCCACAATGATTATATATTACGGTCAGGAGACTTACTCGCCTTGACTTTGCAGGTGGGCATACGCGGTTTCTCCACATGTGGCCCTGAAGCTGTTTAGGGCTGTTGTCTTCCTATCTTGCGAATACTGCCAACGAACATTATCCACCACTCCCTTAAATAACCTGTAATTCGGCTTCTTTGCTCCACGTTGCTCGGGATGGCACAAATCCTTTCTGTCCGCTGTCTTTTTCTGCCTTACAAGTAGAAAGACAAAGAAGAACGGGAAAAAATTCAGAAAATAATGGATCACAGGGGCAATCTACAGTCTATGGGACCTGGCGGACTACCGGTGGTATCGGACGTGATTATTCACCAGTAACAATAGACTCCATGGACAATCTACTGTCTATAGGACTGGCGGACTACCGGGTGGTACGGATGTGACATTCACCAGATAATAATAGACTACATGGCAATCTACTGCCCTATAGGACCTGGCGGACTACCGGGTGGTATCGGATGTGACTCTCACCAGATAACATTGGACTACATGGGCAGTCTACTGTCTATAGAACCTGGCGGACTACCGGTGGTATCGGATGTGACTTTTTCACCAGATAACATAGACCATGACAATCTACTGTCTATAGGACTGGCGGACAAAGGGTGATCGGAGTGACATCACCAATAATAAGACTACATGGGAATCTACTGTCTAAGGACCTGGGGGAACTCCCGGGTGGTATGGGATGTGACTCTTCACCAAAATAACTTGGCTACATGGGCAGTCTACTGTCTATAGAACCTGGGGACTACGGTGTATCGGATGTGACATTCACAGATAACAATAGCTACATGGCATCTACTGTTTAGAACCGGGCGGGATCCCGGGTGGTATCGGATGTGACTATTCACCAGATAACAATAGACTACATGGGCAGTCTACTGTCTATAGAACCTGGCGGACTACCAGGTGGTGTCAGACGTGACTATTCACCAGATAACAATAGATTTCATGGGCAATCTACTGTCTATAGAACCTGGCGGACTACTGGGTTGTGTCGGATGTGACTATTCACCAGATAACAATAGATTTCATGGGCAATCTACTGTCTATAGAACCTGGCGGACTACAGGGTGGTGTCGGATGTGACTTTTTTCCCAGAAAAACGATAGATTAAGGGGCAATCTACTGTCTATAAACTGGGGGGAAAATGGGTTGTGTGGGATGTGACTATTTACCGATAACAATAGTTTTACAGGGCCCAATCTATGTCTATAGAACATGGCGGACTACCAGGTGGTTCAAATGATTTTCACAGAAAAAAATAGATTCAAGGGAAAATCACTGTCTTTGGACTTGGCGGACTTCCAGGTGGGTAGCTATGGGGACTATTCCCCCAATAGAAATAGACCCAGGGCAATCTACTTTTTAAAAACCTGGGGGAAAACCCCCCGGGTGGTATCGATGTGACTATTCCCGATAAAAATGACTCCATGGGCATCTACTGTCTTTGGGACTTGGCGGACTCCCTGGGGTAGCGTATGTGACATTCATAGTAGCAATAGACCCTGGGCAGTCTATGTTATAGAACCGGGGACTCCCGGGGTTGGTTGATGGTTTTTTATTTTACCAGAAAAACAAAGATTACATGGGCAATCTACTGTCTATAAAACCTGGCGAACTCCGGGGGGTGTCAATGTGACTACACCAGAAAAAAATAACTCCGGGGCAGTCTACTGCTTATAGAACCTGGCGGAGTACGGGTGGTATCGGATGGGGATATTACCAGATAAAAATGACTCTATGGGAAAATCTATGTTTAAGAAGGCTGGCGACTCCCAGTGGTGCGTAGTGAATTCAAGATAATGCCGTATATTAGCAGTGGCCATGTTATGCCCCAGGTTGGGGTGGGATTTGTTCAGATATGAATGTTGATTTAAAAATGCGGGAAGGGTTAACAATTCGTGAAAAGAGGTTATAATGAGAAAAAAATGGTAAAGATAGGTTAGAAATCAGAGCAAAAAATAGAGAAGAGTTTTAAAGGGAAAGTAACGAAAAAAACAACAGCTAGATTTAATTTCATTTCCACGTATGAAAGATTTAACATAAAAAAAGCCATTAATAAAAAAAATTTGGCACTTGCTACAATCTACCCAAGTTTGGACATCTGTTAGGGAAACCACGTTTTTCATATATAAACGTGGGAAAACAATAGGCAAAAGCCTTATACACTCTGACTTGCGCCTACACAGATTTCCAGACAAAAAAATCCTTCGGACTAAACGTAATGGGACACATCCTTGTCTATCGTGCAACAACTGTTTCCGCTATTATTAAAGGTTCAACAATTAAACATTTGCATCAGGATATGATGTACCATTAAAAGGATACTTTAGTTGCACTAGCAACAACGTAATTACGTGTTAAAATGTCCATGTAGCAAATGGTATATAGGACAGACCAGCCGCCCAGTGAGAATCAGGATAGGGGAACATAAAAGTGCTATTAGAAATTTTAAAAACAAAAAGATAGCTCAGACGTACCCACAAAATTTGGTGAAACAACTGTAGCCGAAACATTTTAATGATACCAACATAATATTGTGATTTGCGTTGGTGTGTACTTGAACAAGTGAACATCTCAGATATATGCCCAAATAAAACTGGTTACTACAGAGGGAGGCGTATTGGATGCAACAATGGACACAATTGTACCAAAGGGGTTAATGAGTCTTTGAGTCTACGTTGCTATTTGTAAAATTATGCACTATATAAAATATGCCCCCTATACCTTTTTATGTCCTCTAAGCTTGAGATATTTATATTGTTTTTAACAGTGGGTGTTAGTTTTATTGTTTTTAGTATAGATAACATGACATGCACACCTGTGTAATCATGGTCAGTGAATAAAGAGGATGACGTGCCTTTACAACGCATGCTTGAGAAAGGAACGCGTGCCTTCCGAAACGTCGCGTCATTGCATGGCGGCACTGGGCTGCAACTCAGCATGATCGGCTCCTACTAGTCTACTATGGGACTATCACTCACCTCCTAAACAGGAGAAGCTATACAGCTAAGTACTGCACGTTTTCATATGTTTTTCATTGCCTAAGGTGTTCGTCATAGAACTATGTCTTTTATGCACCAATTTATAAAAATGAAGTAAAGTTCAATGTTTTGTCCATACAGCCTATGTGTACGTTTTTGATATTCACCAGATAGCAATAGACTCCATGGACAGTCTACTGTCTATAGAACCTGGCGGACTACCGGGTGGTGTTGGAAGTGACTATTCACCAGATAGCAATAGACTCCATGGGCAGTCTACTGTCTATAGAACCTGGTGGACTACCGAGTGGTAGCGTATGTGACTATTCACCAGATAACAATAGACTCCATGGGCAATCTACTGTCTATAGAACCTGGCGGACTACCATGTGGTATCAGATGTGACTATTCACCAGATAACAATAGAGTCGATGGGCAATCTACTGTATTAGGAACCTGGCGGACTACCAGGTGGATATCGGATGTGACTATTCCCCAAAGACGACAATGGACCCCAGTGGCAATCTACTGTCTATAAGACCCGGCGGATTACCTTGTGGTAGCAGATATGACTATTCACCAGATAACAATACATCTCTACTCGTCAATAGGACCTGGCGGACCACCGTGTGGTAGAGGATGCAACTATTGGCCAGACAACAATGGATCCCAGTGGCAACCTACTGTTCATAAGACCTTGCGGACTACCGTGTGCTAGCGAATTAGATTATTCACCAAATAACGATAGGTTCCAGGGGTAATCTACTGTCAATAGGACTTTGCGGACTACCGGGTGGTAGAGGATACAACTATTGGCCAGACAACAATGGATCCCTGGGGCAATCTACTGTCCATAAAACCTTGCGGACTACCGTGTGCTAGTGAATGAGATTATTCACCAAATAACAATAGTTTCCAGGGGTAATCTACTGTCTATAGGACTTGGCGGACTTCCGGGTAGTGCAGTGGTGACTATTCCCCAAAATAACTATAGTTTCCGGGTCAATTCAGTCTATGGGACTTGCGGGACTGGGGGTGTCAGAGGTGACTATTACCAATAACAATACACCCCTACTGTCAAAAGACTTTGGGACTCCCGGGGGGTAAAAAGGATACAACTATTGGGCCAGACAACAAGGGATCCCTGGGGCAATCATGTCCATAAAAATTTTTGCTGGCCCCCGGGTTGCAGCGAATGGTTATTCCCCAAATAACAATGGGGTTTCCAGGGGGAAAATCCTGTCTAAAAGGGATTTGGGCGACTCCGGGTGGATGCGACTATTCACCAATAACAGTGGATCCCATGGGGGAAAATAAAACTGCCATAAAACAGGCGACACTGTTGAGCGACTATTCACCAGCAACATGGACCCAAGGACAATCAAAAACGGTCCTAACAGTTGTGACTATTCACCAAAAAAACAATGGATGTCGTTTGGGCCCTTTTAAATTCTTCCCTTTTTAATTTGTGCGTACAGATTAATAGGAACAAACAGGGCCGCTCGTAAGCCTGCATTAAGTCTCCGGCTGCCATGGCACTGATCGCATCCCCGAAATAAAGTCTTCCTTGGGGTCCCCGGTTGTGTGTTGTTACACTTCCTGGTGGTCTTATCACAAAACAGGAGATTGTTTTTTTTCCTTTTTGAAAAACTTTAACCCTATAGAGCTCCGTACCTTGTGTCCTTTGTTTAAAACCTTCCATAAAGAACTGGGAATACAAGTGAAATGTCGTCGCTGGGGGCTTCAGGCTCTCACTTCCTGTCTGGCTGTGGGCGGTTCTAATTTTCAGGCCCCCCCTTTTCCGTCCGGGTGGGGGCGGTTCTACAGCTTCAGGCTCCCACTTCCTTCCAGGGGCGGGCATGTCTCTAGCAGTGACGACCTAAAACCTGCTTTTTCCTTTTACGTAACATGACTGCGGGAGGTTTAAATCTGTAGTGCACAAGACACAGAGCCTAAGGAAAAAACTTGTCATTAACTAGATAAACAAGCTCCGTTGGAATAAGATCAGAAGGGAGTGACTCACCAGGTTGAAAGCAGTTGTGGAGAATCAGAAAAGAGAAAGAGAGGGGAGGGGGTCGGTAACCTAAGAAACCTGTGAAAATAGCATAGAAAAATTTTCTTTACCCCTGAACAAGCAAAATCAGAACAGCAATGTTTTTTGGTAATGTCTCTATTTACCTTTCCACATTTTTAAAAGCTAAACCTTTGGCGAGAAAACCCCCCTTTAAATTTTATTGTGACCCTTGGATTGGGTCTAATCTGACAATGGGGGCCTCGGTTGGCACCCCAGCTATACGGATGTTAAGCTCTATGGCCCTTGTTTGGCATTTTTATTTGGGGAAATAAGGCAGGGGGAACCTGTTTTCTCAGCTGCCGCACGCCTCCCGGACTCCTCCTGGGGCCAGTGCGTCTGCAGGTATTTCCCCCCATTGTCTTGTACATATGGAAAAGGATTCCAGGAGAAAAAGAGCAGCGATTTCACAGGGCCACGGGAACCGTCATAACATCTGCAAAGAGCATACACCCTCCCACAATCCCAAATGTACAGGTGGGATGGGAGTACCCCTTAAATCCTTCGAATTTTTGGTTTTTTCGTTTTTTTCCCCCCCCCTTCCAGGGGAAACCCTATCTTTTTTATTTCTCCCTCAAAATAGAAGATGAGGGCTTTAATTTTGGGGACAAATGGACTTTCTAATGATGTATTGAAAATTATTTAAGAATGTATGGGAAACCACCCAAAAAAAACCTCTATTTGGGGACAAGATTTACTTTCTAACGATGAAATTTACCGACTATAGAAAGAGTGGGAAACCCTTAAAAAAAAACTCTTTTTGGAAAAAGATGGACTTTCTAATGATGTCATTGACGGTACTTATAAAAGAGAGGGAAATCACAAAAAAAAAACCCCTATATGGAGACAAGATACTTTTCTAATATTTCATTGCAATATAATATCGAATGTATGGGAAACACAAAAAAAAACCCTCTAATAGGGGGCAAATGGACTTTCTAATATTTTATTGTAAAACATATATAGAATGTAGTGGGGGAAACCCCAAAAAAAAAAACCCCATATAGGGACAAGATGGGCTTTTTTTACCATACATGAATGTAGGGGAAAAACACAAAAAAAAACCCCATATGGGGGCAAGATTGATTTCTAATGATGTCATTGATAAAACATTATAGGAAAGAGTGAGAAACCCCACAAAAAAAAACTCTTATGGGGACAAGATGGACTTTCTAATGATTTCATTGATAATATATATAGGAATTTTGTGGGAAACCCCCAAAAAACCCCTATATGGGACAAAATGGGCTTTCTAAAAAGGTTTATTGACCTTTTCTAAATTTAAATTGTGGGAAAACACAAAAAAAATCTAGGTGGGGGACAAAAGGCTTTCAAGAGTCATTGATAATACTAATTGAATGTGTGAGAAACCACAAAAAAAAAAAAATCTATATGGGGACAAATGGACTTTCAATGATTTCATTGCTAATCTATTATCCAAGTAGTGGGAAATCACAAAAAAAAACCTTATATGGACAAAGGCTTTTTTAATGATTCATTGATAATACAATATAAATTAGGGGAAACCACAAAAAAAACCCCCCAAAAAGGGACAAGATGGACTTCTGACCATACTATAGAATATATGGGAAAATCACAAAAAAACCCTTAGGGGGCAAAATGTATTTCAAAAAAGTCATTATAATACTATAATGAATGTAGTGAGAAACCACCAAAAAAAAAACCCCTAATGGGGACAAGATGGACTTTTAATGGTCATTTATTACTATAATAAATTAGTGAAAACCACAAAAAAAAAATCTAATGGGGACAAGATGGACTTTCCAATGAATTTTCCCAATTTGATAATACAAAAATAAAAAGAAAGTTATTTGGAAACACAAAAAAACCTCTAATGGGACAAATGGTTTCAATGATTCATTGATAATACTAATATAGAATGTAGGAGGAAACCCCAAAAAAAAACTCAAAATGGGGACAAAGGATTTCTTCTAATGAGTCATTGACCGTAAACTTTTTAAATGAGTGGGAAACCACAAAAAAAACTCTATTGGGACAAGAGGCTTTCTAAAAGTCATTGATAATACAATATGAAGTAGTGGAAACCACAAAAAAAAAAAACTATATGGGGACAAGATGGCTTCTAATATGCCCTTGATAATACAAAAATTTGGGAAAGTAGTGGGAAACCCCAAAAAAAACCCCCTATAAGGGACAAAAAAGGGCTTTCTAGTGATGCATTGACCGTACTATAGAATGTATGGAAAATCACAAATTAAAAACCCTTATGGGACAGATGTGCTTTCTAAAATTATTGATAATACTATTATAAAGTAGAAAAAACCAAAAAAAAAACCTCATTGGGGACAAAATGGACTTTTTTAAAGAGTCAGATAATACAAAATATGGAAAAGTATAGGGAAAACCACAAAAAACAACCTCTAATGGGACAAAAAGGACTTTCTAATGAGGGCATTATAAAAATAAAAAAATTTAAAATGAGAATCCAAAACAAACCCTATTTGGGGACAAAAAGGATTTCTAAAGGATGTCCCTTTATAAACTATTTAGAATTGTGGAAAACCCCAAAATAGGGGTTGAAACTGAAAAAAAACAATTAATTCACCTTTTTGGGCTTATTTTGTATGGGTTTTCACTTTTCGGTTATAGACATTTTCTCGTTTCTATCTTGCGGTAAAAAAGGTTGATACCAAAATTTAGGGGTTTTCATTATGTTTTAGTACTTTGACATTTTTTTTTTTTACATTTTTTAAATTTTCTATTAAAGTTTTTCATTTCTGTTTTCTTTTCGCTATAGCGCCATTTTTTCCCCGCACCCAAAAACTTTTTGGTTTTTTAGTCTTGGGGGGAGGGCTTATTTTTGAGGCTGAGGTGTAGTTTTTATGGTACCGTTTGGGGGAAAAGGCGACTTTTTTGATCAGTACTATTGACATTCGTATTTGGGGTATTTGCACTTACCTAAATTTCTTTGCAAAGGAGGGGGGTTGTAAAAAGGTTTTCTAACAGGGAAAATGGGAGCCCGCATGAGGGGTTCCGGGGTTGGATGGCATGAATGCACCCCCGAAATTTTGGGTGGAGTGACGATCGGCAGAGAACGGTGCGCATCAACCTTGTAAAAAAAAAACCGGCACGGTTTGGGGGCCCGGGTCGACACTCGTAATCAGATTGGGGTACATGGCACGTCCAACACCCTTCACCCCTTTTTGGTGGGGTTAAAAAGGACACTCCCCGCCCGAAAAAGGGATTTTGTAAATAAAAAAAAAAATTCGTAAAACTTTTTTTTTTTTTTAATTTTTAGCAATTTTTTTTTACATTTTTTTCAGCTCCATGCAAATTTTTGACTACAAAATTGTCCTTTTCCACTGTGAGAGAGAAATTTCCCTTTTGGGCCGGGGGAACTATCTCACTTTACTTCAAGCGCTGCTCATCTCTACATATCCTTTTTTACAAAAAGTAGGTAAGGACATAATAACTCTATTTTCTCTCTGCAGGGGTAAAAATTTAGACTGGACCATGAGCAATACATGAACTAAATAAGGCATCTGTTTTCGCACGACTGCTGCACATCTCTGCATAGTCTCCTTACAAAAGGTAGGTAATGACATAACGATCACTCTACTATTCTCACCCCACGGATAGAAAAGATTAGACTGGACCATGAGCAATACATGAACAGAAATAAGGTCATCTGTTTCTGCACTGAGCTGCTGCACATCTCTACATAGTCTCCTTACAAATGGTAGGTAATGACATAACGATCACTCTACTATTCTCATCACAAGGATAGAAAAGATTAGACTGGACCATGAGCAACACATGAACAGAAATAAGGTAATCTGTTTCTGCACTGAGCTGCTGCACATCTCTACATAGTCTCCTTACAAATAGTAGGTAAGGACATAATTATCACTCTATTGTTCTCTCTGCAGGGATAGATGCACATCTCTACATAGTCTCCTTACAAATAGTAGGTAAGGACATAATTATCACTCTATTGTTCTCTCTGCAGGGATAGATAGGATTAGACTAGATCATGAGTAATACACGAACAGAAATAAGGTCATCTGTTTTTGCACTGGGGAATGGGGATTTCTTTCCAGTTATCAGTTTATTGCTGATAATATTTACACCTCTCAGACCAGAGCCGACCAGGAAGAAGGACTATTAGGCGATCCTCTCATGCAATTAAAAACTACATATAAAATATTGTCCTTCTCGAGCTGTGAGAGAGAACTTCTGTATGGCCGAGCAGACTAATCTCACTTTATTCAGCTGCTGCTCATCTCTACATAGTCTAATTACAAACAGTAGGTAAGGACATAATGATCACTCTATTGTTCTATCCGCAGGGATAGATAGGATTAGACTAGATCATGAGAAATACATGAACAGAAATAAAGTCATCTGTTTTTGCACTTAGCTGCTGCACATCTGTACATGCTCTAATTACAAATAGTAGGTAATGATATAACAATCACTCTATTGTTCTCACCACAAGGATGGAAAAGATTATACTAGATCATAAAAATACATGAACAGAAATAAGGTCAGCTGTTTCTGCACTAGGGAATGGGGATTTTTTTCCCAGTTATCAGGTCGTTGCTGATAATATTTACACATCTCAGACGAGAGCCGAGTAGTCTAATCTCACTTTATTTCAGCTGCTGCTCATCTCTACATAATCTCATTACAAATAGTAGGTAATGACAATTATCACTTTATTGTTCTCTCCACAAGGATAGAAGAGCTTAGACTAGATCATGAGCAATACATGAACAGAAATAAAGTCATCTCTTTCTGCACTGAGCTGCTGCTCATCTCTACATAGTCTCATTACAAATAGTAGGTAATAACAATGATCACTTTATTGTTCTCTCCACAGGGATAGAAGAGATTAGGCTAGATCATGAGCAAAACATAAAAGGAAAATAGAGTAATCTTTTTCTGCACTGACAGGGGGTGGGGGAATGGGGATTTCTTCAAATGGATCAGGTTTTTGCTGATAATATTAACACTTCTCAGACCCGAGCTGACAAAAAAGAAAGAACATGAAGTGATCCTCACACTGCTGTGCCATTAGAGCTCACAGAAGTCAGAGAGAGTAATATACATAGAATTTTAAAAAATTATACAAAAAAAACAAAAAAACAAACAACCACCCTATACAAAAATTATATAATAGTCGCTTATCACTCTTCAATATGTGAAAAGAAAATTTTTTACACTAGTGTCCCTTTAAGTCATGTAGGACCCACATGTTGTATCACAAGGTTACCGGGAAGGGGAGAAGGGAGTTAAAAGGAAAACAACCCTCCCACATCACTTTTCCCAGCTCTGCCGGCCACAACCGTATTATTTTCCAAGGAGTACCCGCCAATTGTAGAGGATCCTCAGGGAGTGTGAATGGCGTCTAATGATTCACAATGAAACCGAAAGATGTCAATTAGGCTCCGAGTGTCTGCAAATATCTCCAGGATCAGCAATCAGAGAAGACGACGGGGAATTACTACAGAGACGTCTCCTCAACCGAAGACTCGAGAAGCAAAACCGCAAACACGGGCGCTTCCTCGTTCTATGGGAGTTCCCAGTACAGGGGAGCGCTGTGTTCTCCATTCTGTTCTATGGGAGTTCCCAGTACAGGGGAGTACTGTGTTCTCCTTTCTCCTCTATGGGATTTCCCAGTACAGGGGAGCGCTGTGTTCTCTCCATTCTGCTCTATGGGAGTTCCCAGTACAGGGGGAGCGCTGTGTTCTCCATTCTGTTCTATGGGAGTTCCCAGTACAGGGGAGCACTGTGTTCTCCATTCTGTTCTATGGGAGTTCCCAGTACAGGGAGCGCTGTGTTCTCCATTCTGCTCTTTGGGAGTTCCCAGTACAGGGGAGCGCTGTGTTCTCTCCTCTATAGGATTTCCCAGTACAGGGGAGCGCTGTGTTCTCCATTCTGTTCTATGGGAGTTCCCAGTACAGGGGAGCGCTGTGTTCTCCATTCTGTTCTATGGGAGTTCCCAGTACAGGGGAGCGCTGTGTTCTCCAATCTGTTCAAAGGGAGTTCACAGTACAGGGGAGCGCTGTGTTCTCCAGTCTGTTCTATGGGAGTTCCCAGTACAGGGGAACACTGTGTTCTCCAGTCTTTTCTATGAGAGTTCCCATACAGGGAAGCGCTGTGTTGTCTCCATTCTGGTCTATGGGAGTTCCCCGTACAGGGGAGGGCTGGTTCTCCTTTCTCCTCTATGGGAGTTCCCAGTACAGGGGAGCGCTGTGTTTTCTCCATTCTCTCCTATGGGAGTTCCCAGTACAAGGGGGCGCTGTGTTCTCCATTCTGTTTTATGGGAGTTCCCAGTACAGGGTAGCGCTATGTTCTCTCCATTCTGTTCTATGGAGTTCCCAGTACAGGGGAGCGCTGTGTTCTCCAGTCTGTTCTATGAGAGTTCCCAGTACAGGGGGAGCGCTGTGTTCTCTCCATTCTGTTCTATGGGAGTTCCCAGTACAGGGGAGGGCTGTGTTCTCCTTTCTCCTCTATGGGAGTTCCCAGTACAGGGGAGCGCTGTGTTCTCCATTCTGTTCTATGGGTGTTCCCAGTACAGGGGAGCGCTGTATTCTCCATTCTGTTTATGGGAGTTCCCAGTACAGGGAGCGCTGTGTTCCCCTTTCTCCTCTATGGGAGTTCCCAGTACAGGTGAATGTGGTGTTCTCCATTCTGTTCTATGGGAGTTCCACGTACAGGGGAGCGCTGTGTTCTCCAAACATTCCTATAGCTGCAAACCACAACTCCCAGCATTTCTGCAGCTGTCACAGAAATTTGGGAGTTGTAGTATTAAAACAGTTCAGAGAATCTTTGGGGGGATTTGGTTTAGATCAATAGAGTCTCTGAACTGTTTTAATACTACAACTCCCATCTTTCTGTGATAGCTGCAGAAATGCTGGGAGTTTTAGTTTGCAGCTGTGTGGAGGCTGGGAGCTGTAGTCTGCAGCTGCGCGGAGGCTGGGAGCTGTAGTCTGCAGCTGCGCGGAGGCTGGGAGCTGTAGTCTGCAGCTGCGCGGAGGCTGGGAGCTGTAGTCTGCAGCTGCGCGGAGGCTGGGAGCTGTAGTCTTCAGCTGCGCGGAGGCTGGGAGCTGTAGTCTGCAGCTGCGCGGAGGCTGGGAGCTGTAGTCTGCAGCTGCGGGGATGCTGGGAGCTGTAGTCTGCAGCTGCGGGGATGCTGGGAGCTGTAGTCTGCAGCTGCGCGGAGGCTGGGAGTTGTAGTCTGCAGCTGCGGGGATGCTGGGAGCTGTGATCTGCAGCTGCGGGGACGATGGGGGTTGTGGTCTGCAGCTGCGGGGACGCTGGGGGTTGTGGTTTGCAGCTGCGGGGACGCTGGGGGTTGTGGTCTGCAGCTGCGGGGACGCTGGGGGCTGTGGTCTGCAGCTGCGGGGACGCTGGGGCTGTGGTCTGCAGCTGCGGGGACGCTGGGGGCTGTGGTCTGCAGCTGCGGGGACGCTGGGAGCTGTGGTCTGCAGCTGCGGGGACGCTGGGGGCTGTGGTCTGCAGCTGAGGGGACGCTGGGGGCTGTAATCTGCAGCTGCGGGGACGCTGGGGGCTGTAATCTGCAGCTGCGGGGACGCTGGGGGCTGTAATCTGCAGCTGCGGGGACGCTGGGGGCTGTGGTGTGCAGCTGCGGGACGCTGGGAGCTGGTCTGCTGCAGCTCGGGGACGCTGGGGCTGTGGTCTGCAGCTGAGGGGACGCTGGGGGCTGTGGTCTGCAGCTGCGGGGACGCTGGGGGTTGTTGTCTGCAGCTGCGGGGACGCTGGGGGTTGTGGTTTGCAGCTGTGGGACGCTGGGGTTTGTGGTTTGCAGCTGCGGGGACGCTGGGGGTTGTTGTTTGCAGCTGCAGGGGACGCTGGGGGCTGTAGTTTGCAGCTGCGGGGACGCTGGGGGCTGTAGTTTGCAGCTGCGGGGGACGCTGTGGGGCTGTAGTTTGCAGCTGCGGGGACGCTGGGGGCTGTAGTTTGCAGCTGCGGGGACGCTGGGGGCTGTAGTTTGCAGCTGCGGGGACGCTGGGGGCTGTAGTTTGCAGCTGCGGGGACGCTGGGGGCTGTAGTTTTCAGCTGCGGGGGACGCTGGGGGCTGTAGTTTTGGCAGCTGCGGGGACGCAGGGGGCTGTAGTTTGCAGCTGCGGGGACGCTGGGGGTTGTGGTTTGCAGCTGCAGGGGACGCTGGGGGCTGTAGTTTGCAGCTGCGGGGACGCTGGGGGCTGTAGTTTGCAGCTGCGGGGACGCTGGTGGCTGTAGTTTGCAGCTGCGGGGACGCTGGGGGCTGCTGTAGTTTGCAGCTGCGGGGACGCTGGGGGCTGTAGTTTGCAGCTGCGGGGACGCTGGGGGCTGTAGTTTGCAGCTGCGGGGACGCTGGGGGCTGTAGTTTGCAGCTGCGGGACGCTGGGGGCTGTAGTTTGCAGCTGCGGGGACGCTGGGGGCTGTAGTTTGCAGCTGCGGGGACGCTGGGGGCTGTAGTTTGCAGCTGCGGGGACGCAGGTGGCTGTAGTTTGAAGCTGCGGGGACGCTGTGGGGCTGTAGTTTGCAGCTGCGGGGACGCTGGGGCTGTAGTTTGCAGCTGCGGGACGCTGGGGGCTGTAGTTTGCAGCTGCGGGGACGCTGGGGGCTGTAGTTTGCAGCTGCGGGGACGCTGGGGGCTGTAGTTTGCAGCTGCGGGGACGCTGGGGGCTGTAGTTTGCAGCTGCGGGGACGCTGGGGCTGTAGTTTGCAGCTGCGGGTGGACGCTGGGGGCTGTAGTTTGCAGCTGCGGGACGCTGGGGGCTGTAGTTTGCAGCTGCGGGGGACGCTGGGGGCTGTAGTTTGCAGCTGCGGGGACGCTGGGGGCTGTAGTTTGCAGCTGCGGGGACGCTGGGAGCTGTGGTCTGCAGCTGCGG
The DNA here is from genome assembly GCA_025379985.1 of Phyllomedusa bahiana. Classification (NCBI taxonomy): domain Eukaryota; kingdom Metazoa; phylum Chordata; class Amphibia; order Anura; family Hylidae; genus Phyllomedusa; species Phyllomedusa bahiana. The sequence continues at coordinate 19,559 of JAODAL010036126.1, forward strand.
GGACGCTGGGAGCTGTGGTCTGCAGCTGCGGGGACGCTGGGAGCTGTGGTGTGCAGCTGCGGGGACGCTGGGAGCTGTGGTCTGCAGCTGCGGGGACGCTGGGAGCTGTGGTCTGCAGCTGCGGGGACGCTGGGAGCTGTAGTCTGCAGCTGCGGGGACGCTGGGAGCTGTAGTCTGCAGCTGCGGGGACGCTGGGGGTTGTGGTTTGCAGCTGCGGGGATGCTGGGGGTTGTGGTTTGCAGCTGCGGGGATGCTGGGGGTTGTGGTTTGCAGCTGCGGGGATGCTGGGGGTTGTGGCTTGCAGCTGCGGGGATGCTGGGGGTTGTGGTTTGCAGCTGCAGGGATGCTGGGGGTTGTGGTTTGCAGCTGCAGGGATGCTGGGAGTTGTAGTTTGCAGCTGCAGGGAGTTGTAGTCTGCAGCTGCGGGGACGCTGGGAGCTGTAATCTGCAGCTGCGGGGACGCTGGGAGCTGTAATCTGCAGCTGTGGTCTGCAGCTGCGGGGATGCTGGGAGCTGTAGTCTGCAACTGCAGGCATGCTGGGAGTTGTAGTTTGCAGCTGCAGGGATGCTGGGGGTTGTGGTTTGCAGCTGCAGGGATGCTGGGAGTTGTAGTTTGCAGCTGCAGGGAGCTGTAGTCTGCAGCTGCAGGGATGCTGGGAGCTGTAGTCTGCAGCTGCGGGGATGCTGGGGGTTGTGGTTTGCAGCTGCAGGGATGCTGGGGGTTGTAGTTTGAACATCTGGGGGTCACTACAGCTTCCAGCATCCCCGCAGATGTAAACCACAGCTCCCAGCCTCCCCAGAGCGGCCGGGGCATGATGGGAGTTGTAGTCCTGGGTAGAGACCATTACCCCCACCTCGGATCAGGCTGATGTTGGATTTCTGGGTGACTACTACCCCTGTCATTGTATAAGGCTGCAGGAGAGGAGGGGCCTTACCTTGACGAACGTGATGGGGGTAGTAGTACCCTCAATGTCCAGCAGGACGGCGCTGACGGAGGGAGGGACGGGAAGCGGCACCATGCTCCTTCACTGCTCGGTGCTCAGAGCGGAAGGGGGAGGAGAGGCAGAGACGACGCGCAATAGCAGGAGGCCGCCGCAATGCAGTGTGAACACTTTATTACAGTGACGGTGCGTTATCGCTGCGGTTACTCGCACACAAGCCCCTGCGCCATTTTGGCCCCCTCACGCCTCCATTGTCCGCCTTGTTCTCGGGCTGGCGCAGGGCCCAGCAGGGAAGCACTTCCGCCCGCTCTGCGGGGAGCACTTCCGCCCTTCCTGCGTGCCTCCGCTCCGCCCTCAGCCAATCAGCGCGCAGCGTCCCCGCCGTGACGTCACGCAGAACGCGCGCTGCCATTGGCCGAGAGCCTGGGTATATAAGCGGAGGGCGGGCGGCAGGAGGACCTTTTCCGTGGCTGATTGCGGTGGGGCAGGTTGTCGCTGGAGAGTCGCGTGTGGCCGCCCGTCTGCATCATGAGTGGATTCGAAGCGATGGATCAGTACTCGGAGGGCTCCAAGATCAACGCCAGCAAGAACCAGCAGGACGAGGGGTGAGCAGCGGCGGCAGCGGGATGTGTGCGCGGCCCGGGGACGTCACCGGGGGGAGGGGCGCAGATCAGCGCTACGGCCACAAGGGGCGCAGTGATCGCAGAATGTGACCGCCGGGGGCGGGGCTTTTAGTGGGCGGGGCTCACAACGTAAACAAAGCCCGACAGTGTCGTAACGTGAGCTAGAGAATGGTGATTGTGTGAGGGATCTGCAATGTGCGGGTGTGTTGGGAGGGGGAGGATCTGGGGGTTTCTATGGGCTGATCTGGTGGGGATTCTGGGGTCTCTGGAGGGATCTAGGGGACTCTATAGAGCAATCTGAGGGAGGGATCTTATGGTCTCTATGGAGGGATGAGGGGGTCTCTGGAGGGATTTGGGGACTATAGAGGAATCTGGGGGAGCGATCTTGAGTCTCTATGGAGAGATTTGGGGGGTGGAGGGATCTTATGGTATCTGGGGGGGGGATCTTGGGGTTTTCTATGGAGGTATCTTGTGGGGAGGAGGGATCTGGGGGACCTTGGGGAAGATCTTGTGGGTGATCGGGGGTCTATATGGAGGGGTCTGCGGGGGGGGATTCTGGGGTATCTGCGGGGGGATTCTGGAGTCTGGGGGGAGGGACTTTGGGGTCTCTGGAGGTATGTTGTGGGAGGGATACTGGGGTCTATGGAGGGATCTTGGGGAAATTCTGTGGTCTCTAAATGGAGGGTTCTTGGGGGAGGGATTTTAGGGGTTCTCTGTGGAGGGATCTGCGGGGGGAGTGGTGGCATTTGTGACGGGAGCTGCGGCCTGTGAGAGCTATGGGAGGAATCTACAGTAGAGGAGCGTTCTTAATATATGCAGGAGGTGTGATCTGTATGGAGATCGGCTTCTGTAACATTACCTGATGTGGAAATCTCTCCTCTTGCAGGAAGATGTTCATCGGGGGCCTGAGCTGGGACACCAGTAAGACGGATCTGACCAAATACCTCTCCAAGTTCGGAGAGGTCCTGGACTGCACCATCAAGACCGACCCGGTCACCGGCCGCTCCCGGGGGTTTGGCTTTGTCCTCTTTAAGGATGCGATCAGCGTGGATAAGGTGAGCCGGGCTCCGTCGCCTGCAGCGTCCAGGGCTCGGCCGCAGACCGCTCACCGTCCTGTGTAAGTCCAGGTCCTGGAAGCCAAGGAGCACAAGCTGGACGGCAAACTCATCGACCCGAAGAGGGCAAAGGCTTTAAAGGGGAAGGAGCCGCCAAAGAAGGTGTTTGTTGGTGGCCTGAGCCCAGACACCACGGAGGGCAGATCAAAGAGTATTTCGGAGCGTTTGGCGAGGTAAGTGTATGGTAGGGTTAGCGCCATAGATGCGGGTCTGGAGAAGTGTATGTTAGGGTTAGAGGCAAAGGATAAGGGTGTGGGGAAGTGTATAGCAGGGTTAGAGACAGGGATAAGGGTGTGGGGAAGTGTATGGTAGGATTAAAGCCAGGGATAAGGGTGTGGTGAAGTGTATGGTAGGATTAGAGCCGGGGGATAAGGGTGTGGTGAAGTGTATGGCAGGGTTAGAGCCACGGATAAGGGTGTGGGGAAGTGTATTGTAGGGTTAGAGCCATAGATGGGGTTCTGGAGAAGTGTATGTTAGGGATAGAGGCAGGGATAAGGTTGTGGGGAAGTGTATGGTAGGGTTAGAGCCATAGATGGGGTTCTGGAGAAGTGTATGTTAGGGATAGAGGCAGGGATAAGGTTGTGGGGAAGTGTATGGTAGGGTTAGAGGCAGGGATAGGGGTCTGGGGAAGGGTATGGTAGGGTTAGAGCCAGGGATAGGGGGTGAGGCTCATAGACATTAATGGAACAGATTTAGTCCTATTTGGACTCTGTTTCTGGACGATCTTCCAAGACTTCGTAGCTGAACTCGCATTTTGTTTTTCAGATTGAAAACATCGAACTCCCAATGGACACAAAAACCAACGAGAGGAGAGGATTCTGCTTCATCACCTACACAGACGAGGAGCCCGTGACGAAGCTTCTGGAAAGCCGGTACCACCAGATCGGTTCAGGAAAGGTGAGAAGATGACCGCATAGGCTGTGATACATTATTAGGATATCACTTGGGGGACGTTCGTGCTGCATTTTTCAATCCGAAAAACATTCAAAAGCGCCGCGTAAAATGTGTCCAACGTGCTCTACAGGTTTGGCTGCATTTTAGCTGTAGCGGGCTCGCATCCTATAGTTTTAAATGGGGTGTCTGCTGCGTCTTTTGGATCAAGAATTGAATGACCAATCTTTGAATGGATCCGAAAGACGCATCACGGACGCTTATAAAACGCTTATGGTCTGAACGCCGACACGAGCTTTACATTGAAGCTAATGTCTATCACAGTGCACATTGTTAGGTGCGAGTTTGGGTCCAAAATACTGATCCAAACAGATCCTAACCCCTTAAGCCCCAGGCCTGAAAAGTAGTTAAAGGGGTTGTCTCACTACAAGGATTGCTTTTTATGTTAAAGATCTTGCAAAAACAAGTCACTTTGCAATATGTGTCCATTAACAGTGTCCTACCTATTCCTAGATATCCCTCTTGTAAAGCTGCATCAGTTCCTCAGGTCACTATAGCTACAGACCTGTTTGATCTCTCCTGATAGGCTGCCAGCACTGGTTGCTATAGCAACAGACCTGGCTTTTACTGCATTCTAGTAGAAGCAAGTAAACACGCCCCTGAATTCAAAGTGAAACCAAGAAAAAAGGACTGAAGTAAGCTGAAGCAATGTAGTGAGACAAACCCTTTAATAACGAACATTTTTTTTTTTTTTTAGTTTTCGCCTCCTTGTGTTTCAACAGTTGTAACTTTTTTTTTTGATTTTTTCAATGACTCGGTTGGATGAGGCCTCGTTTTATGACACGAGTTTTACTTTATGGGGGAACAGCTTAAGTTCACTTATAAATAATTGCAGAATTTTTTTATATTTTTTTAAAAAAAAAAAAAATTTTTACACCGTTCACATTTCACACTTTTAAAAAAAAAAAAAATTATTTTTTTTACCATTCACACTTGTTAGATTAATTCTACAGGTTATTACGGTCGTGTGGAGACCTAATGTGTAGGTTTTTTTTTCTGTGTAGTATATGCACAATTATTTTTTTATTTTTTTTAGTCCTTTTTTTACACTTTTGGTTTAATTTTTTTAAATCAGTTTGTATTTGACCTCTGTAATCTACCTTAGCTTTATTATCTTTATTAAGGTGTTTAGTAGAGTGTGGTATAGATAGCAGGTTCCGGTGGAGTCGTCCTTGTTGGGATGGGTGCTCCGTATTTTTGAGTAGGGATTTAGTTTTAGTAGTAGGGAAATATAGTTGTGTTTTTTTTTTTTTTTAAGAATTATTATTAAATGTTTTGTTTTATTAATGTTTGGCTATCCCCATTTTTGTTTTGCCGTATTGGCATATTTATATATGCTACTACATTATAATCTGTGTCAGACTGACACAAGCAGCAGTCAGGACAGCTCACAGTCCTGGTCACTGGCTTGTTACAAACAGCCCTGGGGCTACCCTAGGTCCCCAGGGCTGACTGTGCAGCCATTCCCTGAGCTCTGTCGGGTCACCGGGTGTTCCGATCACCCAACAGAGCAGGGAAGCCCTTTGATTGTGCTGTGGTGACGAACTGCGGCAATTGTAAGGTTAAAGCCCTGGGTTGCGGAGGTTCCCCCGCTCCCCGGTGCGCGCAGAAGATGCTCTGGGATCAGGGTTGTGTAGTACAGCCCTGATCTCGGCGCAGCAGACGAACGACCTGCACCGCCCGATGCCAAAAGACGGTGGGTGGTCGTTAAGGAGTTGAAACACTGTGAACATCCTGTGAGTCAGTATTAGGTTTTTCCGTGATATTAGCTTTAATGTACTGACATGTTGTGCCTGACTCACCCCAAAACTGACTGCAACGTTCTCTCTTTAGTGTGAAATCAAAGTTGCACAACCCAAAGAACTGTACAGACAACAGCAGCAGCAACAGAAAGGAGGCAGAGGCGCATCCAACGGCCGAGGAGGAGTAGGCGGCGGCGGGCGCAGCAGAGGCCGAGGCGGTATGTAGCAGCGCATGGATCTGGAGGGATGTTCAATGCGTCCTCATTGTGGCCTGGACCCTTGCGGACCCTGCTTGATTTTGGGGCCTATCTTATGAGGTACAAGAGTCCCATGACCCGCACTCATCCCGGGAACAGGCCTCCGAAATTGTTGGCTCAGAGCAGAGAGCTGGCTACGCTTGACTTTCCATTCTGTTCTATGGCTGTTCCCGGTACAGGGGAGCGCCGTGTTCTCTCTATTCTGTTCTATGGGAGTTGCCAGTACAGGGGAGCGCCGTGTTCTCTCTTCTGTTCTATGGGAGTTCTGAGTACGGTTGAACACAGTGCGCTTTTCTACTTCGAATTCGTAGGACAGAATGGAGATCCGGTCACACTTGTCCACGACTCTCCATTCTGTTCTATAGCCGTACTCCGATCTCCCATAGAACAGAATGGAAAGCAGTGTTCAAGTGAGACTAGAACTTCATTCTGAGCCAACCTTTGGGTGCCCATTGCCAAGATGGGTGAGGGCTCCTCACCCATCAGACTAGGATGTGGAAGATGGGAACGCCCCTTTAACAATGATACTCATTTAGAAATGGAGGTGACCTGAGCTCTAGAGTCATGGCCAAAAGTTTTGAGAATGATACAAATGTTAATTTTTACAAAGTCTACTGCATCAGGTTTTATAATGGCAATTTGCATATACTCCAGAATGTTATAAAGAGTGATCAGCTTAACAGCAATTAATTGCAAAGTCAATAGTTGCCTAGAAAATGAACTTTTTCCCCCAAAACACATTTCCACTTCATTGCAGGCCTGCTTTAAAAGGAGCAGCTAACATTGTTTCAGTGATTGCTCCATTAACACAGGTGTGGGTGTTGATGAGGACAGGGCTGGAGATCAATCTGTCATGATTAAGTAAGAATCACACCACTGGACACTTTAAAAGGAGGCTGGCGCTTGGCATCATGGTTTCTCTTCTGTTATCCATGGTCATCTCTAAAGAAACACGTGCAGTCATCATTGCACTGCACAAAACTGGCCTAACAGGGAAGAGTATCGCAGCTAGAAAGATTGCACCTCAGTCAACAATCTATCGCATCTTCAAGGAGAGAGGTTTCAATGTTGCCAAAAAGGCTCCAGGGCGCCCAAGAAAGACCAGCAAGCGCCAGGACCGTCTCTTAAACATCAGGGACAGACTGATATTCTGCCAAAGGTACAGGGAGTGGACTGCTGAGGACTGGGGTAAAGTCATTTTCTTGAACCCACTTCCGAATGTTTGGAACATCTGGAAAACAGCTTGTTCGAGAAGGACAAGGTGAGCGATACCACCAGTCTTGTCTCCTGCCAACTGTAAAGCATCCAGAAACCATCATGTGTGGGGTTGCTTCTCACCAAGGGAATCGGCTCTCTAACATTCTTGCCTAAAAACACATCCATGAATAAAGAATGGTACCAGAATGTCCTCCAAGAGCAACTTCTCCCAACCCTCCAAGAGCAGTTTGGTGATCAACAATGCCTTCTCCAGCATGATGGAGCACCTTGCCATAAAGCAAAGGTGATAACTAAATGGCTCAGGGAACAAAACAGATTTTGGGTCCATGGCCTGGAAACTCCTCAGATCTTAATCCCATTGAGAACTTGTGGTCAATCATCAAGAGGCGGGTGGACAAACAAAAAAACCAACAACTTGTGACAAAATGCAAGGATTGATTGTGCAAGAATGGACGGCCATCAGTCAGGATCTGGTCCAGAAGGTGATTGAGAGCATGCCAGGGAGAATTGCAGAGGTCCTGAAGAAGAAGGGTCAACACTGCAAATATTGACTTGCTGCATTAACTCATTCTAACTGTCAATAAAAGCTTTTGTTACTCATATGATTGCACTTGTATTTCTGTATGTGATAAATACATCTGACAAACACACATAAAAACCAGAGGGCAACAGATCATGTGAAAATATAATATTTGTGTCATTCTCAAAACTTTTGGCCATGACTGTAGTAGAGGGGAAAGACCTTTAATATCCTAACTGAATGCAAATTTCCTTTAAGGCCAAGGACAAAGTTGGAACCAAGGGTACAGTGGTAGCAACTACTACGATCAAGGATACGGAAGCTATGGCACCAGTAGCAGCAACTCGTACAGCGATCCTAGCTACACTGGCTATGGCACCTACGACTACTCTGGGTACAACTATGGAAACTACAGTGGATACAATAACCAAGGTTACACAGACTACAGTGGTGAGTGCACTAGATGGGCTTGGGGGATCTGTAAATCCATAGGTTCCCTATGAAATGACAGCTTTTGGATTTTGTTCCTTAGATCTAGGTGTTGTGCGGTTCCTCTGTTCCTGGAAATGTAGTATTGAATTTTTAGATCCGTGTGTTTACAGAATGAGGGGAAATGGTAAAAAAAAAACAAAAAAAAACAGCAGCTTCTGTAGTTACTGGGCCCGTTAGGAAGCCTCTTTGCTACCAGTTTCCTATCCGGGTTAAAGGGGTTTGCTCATTCAGTTGCAGAACCAGCTTTAGAATCGCACGTGCTGTTTAGGCTGTGGGTGGGTCTATAGCAGCGGTTGACACTAGCTATTCCTTTTGCACTAATAAGTGCAAGATATTTATAAAGTGGAGAGCTGCAGCGTTCTAAAGAATGTTTACTTAGCTAAATGAGAAGCTTTCACTCTAGAGCTCTGCAGCTGGAGCACTCCACTTTATACATCTCTTGCACTTGTTAGTGTAAAAGGAATAGCTATGGTGAGTGACCTTCTGCAGGCCTCTCTAGTAAAAAAAAAAAAAAAAAACTTTGAAAGTCTCTCATTTAGCTAAGTAAATAGTCTTTTTACTAGAGAGAAAAATGCAGAAGGTGACTCACCATAGCTATTCCTCTTAGGGTGCGTTCACACTGCAAGGGACAAATACCAGTCAGTTTATCCGGCTGGGATTTGTCCGGTTTTGTGGCCGTCCCCATGGGGGTGGGAGGGTGGCTTTTCTCTGCGATGAGCGGAGAACAGCCCTCCCATTGAGGTGTTCATATGCCGTCCGGAAACCGGACGGAAGAATGAACATGCTCAATGTTTATCAAGTGGAGTTCTCCGGCTGCAGAGTTCTAAAGAGTGTTTACTTTGCTAAATGAGAAGCTTTCAAAGTCTTTTTACTAGAGAGAAAACTGCCCAAGGTGACTCGCCATAGGCTGCTCTAAGCTTTCATCAGTCAGAGCAGAGAGATGGTTGTAACCAGAACCTTTATGCGGAGAGAAGATCTTTAAAAAAAGAAAAAACTAAATCGAAGTATTTAGAAAGTCTTCAATTATCTGTCCCTAGATGTTTAACATCTAGGGACAGATAATTGAAGACTTTTTTTGTAAATTGACATTGAGAAACGCTTTAAAATAGCAGCGTTGTTCAGGGGTCTATGTACTCATCTATTTGTATTCAACTCTTCCAATTCCAGCATGAACCTTCTATTCTTCACGCAGGTCAACAAAGCACGTACGGAAAAGCGTCCAGAGGTGGCGGCAACCACCAGAACAACTACCAGCCGTACTGAGGGCTGTGACCGTCGCACAAGGTGTGTATGCGCCAGTATAGCGGGTTAGCACGCACGTAGCCCAGCTTAAGCAGATTGTTTTTTTTTTTTAATAAAGATAACTTAAACTGCGTGTGGCCTCCTTTTTAATACTGTATTTAATTGATAAATTCCTTGTTTGTATTGATAGAGCTTTAACTTTAAAGACACGACCTTAAATGTTTTTCCCTGGTTAAAAAGAATGAAAAATTTAAATATTTTGTAATTTTTTTAAAATTTTAGAAATTTTGGGTTTTCTGGTCTTTATGCCAGACGCTCTTTTGGAAAATAACTAAAAAAAAAAGCAATTTTGATTAAAGTAATAGCAGGTAAAGTACTGAAATGGGTACAACTTAAGGCCAAGAAGAATGTTGTCTTCTAACTCTGACATTATACCTTGTTTGTACCCGCCAGCGGGAACTTCATTGCAGGCCGTGTGTCACCCTGACCACGTCTCTCTGGGGTCGCACGTTGTGGGCAGAGCGCAAGGCGTACACCAGAAACCGCTGTCCTGTGGTATGGTCTCTTCCAACTTCCTGTACCAGCGTAAAGATTAAACTGGGGGAAATATTTAAAAAAAACTTCAGAATTTTGCCTTTTCGCTTAAAGGGGTATTCCGACTTTTGGAGGAAAAAAAGTGACCGCACATAGACGAAGCCTCCATCCAGTATGGGTGTAATTGACCGATCAGGCTGCTGCCACCTAGGTGCTCCTCTAGGGTGTGGCTTCAGCAAACTACAATTCCCAGCATGCATTGCTGACCTCGATTTCAGGCTGTTTTTCTAGTCTCCACCTTCTTGTGCAGGCGTCCTCAAACTGTGGCCCTCCCATCTTTTGGGGAAACTACAACTCTCATCATTCCCACTGTTATAGATTCTACAAGTGCATGATGGGAGTTGTAGTTTCCCAACAGCTGGAGGGCCGCCGTTTGAGGATGCCTGCTCTTGTGCATCCCATATTATGCTCCCTCGCATAGGTTTCTAGTTACGTCCCCTATTGCTTCCATAGGCACATGGCTCGCCTAGAGTGCTGCAACTGAGCATGCTCGACCAGAAAGACAGGTCGTATCCCTTGTCAACCAGCTATAAACATCAGGTTTCAAGCAAGTGATGGGGGAATATTGAATATCTGTTCTGAGCATGCTCGGTAAATACCTGGTTGCCACGGGATACGACCTGTAGAAGCATTGGATTTCAAGCTAGTGATGGTGGGAGACTATTGAATATCTGAGCACGCTCGACCAGAAATGCCTGGTTGCCAAGGGATACGTCCTGTAGAGGGATTGGATTTCAAGTTAGTGATGGTGGGAGACTATTGAATATCTTTTCTGAGCATGCTCGACCAGAACTACAGGTCGTAACCCTTGGCAACCAGCTGTAAGAACTGGGTTTCAAGCTTGATTGTGGGCAACTATTTAAAGGGGTTGTTCAGGTCTATATTTATTGTAGTTTTTCAAGCTCACTTTGTCCTAAACAGTATTTTATTATATTCATATGTACTTTATATAGTAGTTTTCTTAATTTATACTATTTCTAGGGCCTTAAGTGATAACCTTCCAGAATGTTAACCCTATATTTGGTGGACGTCTATACTAGAGAAGAGACTCCCTCCTGACTAGCGCACATGCCCAATAGATCTTTATCAGCTGGGCACGTGCGCTATTCAGCAGCCGACCCTTCTATACTACATGATGCGTCACTATCCAAAGTAGTGCATTCAGCAAGGGCGGTGGGCGGCTACACTATTAGCGACCACCATCTCACTAGCGCACGTGCCCAATATTTAATGACCTGCTGGGCACGTGCACTAGTCAGTAGCCGGCCCTTCTATACAGTAGCCCTCCCTGAGTCACTATTCAAAGTAGTGCCAGGCTGCATTCAGGAAGGGCAGTGGGTGGCTGCACTATGAGCGACCACCATCTCGCTAGCGCACGTGCCCAGTGTTTCATGATCTGCTGGGCACATGCGTCAGTCAGTAGCTGGCCCTTCTATATTGTAGCCACCCCCCCTGAATGAAACGGCTCTATACAAAGTAGTGGGACACTGCATTCAGAGGTGGCGGCTCTGTGACAGAAGCAATGGCCTCGTGACTAGTGTGCTCGGCAGATGGTTCACTCCTGGGCAGGCACGCTCGTTGGCCAGCAAGCCATTGCTTTTATAGTGTAGCCCCCCCCCCTCTCCATGAATGAATCGTCACACTATACGTTTGGGGTGAGTGGCTACGCTGTAGCAGCTCCAACCGGCCTGCCGACTAGTGCACGTGCCCAGTAGGTAAGTACCCGTTGGTCTTTTCTTACTAGTCAGGAAGCCATCACTTCTATGATGTAGCCGCCCACTATAGTAGTAGGAAGGGATGACTTTTTGGTTGACGCTTGAGGCCCTAGAAAACGAAGTGTGAAGAGGCACAAAAAAACAGTCCTAAGTGTGACTGTCCTTGTTGCCTATAGCAACCGACCAGAGCTCAGAGACCATTCAGAGCTCATGGCAACCAATCAGAGCTCGGCTTTTTCTTTTTCAAGAGCAGAATAAAAAATGGCGCATGGGGCCCCCTGATTGCCATGGCGCGCGGGTGCTTGGGGGCCCCCTGATTGCCATGGGCAACAAGGACAGTTGCTACTAAACAGTCCTTAAATGAGGCCCAAAATCAGGCCAGAGGAAGCAAAGTGCCTAAAAAATTATGACTTGGACAACCCCTTTACTGACTACATTGGGGGGGTATTAAACTTCTTAGCGCACAGTTTGTCAAGTTTGGCCTCCGGAATACCCCTTTAAGTGTTTTCGTTTTTAACATTACCATTTAAATTTTTTACAGGCGATTTGTAAAGTTTAGAGGCCTTTTTACAGTTTTAATGAGTTTATGGCTTTTCTGTTTCTTTGTAACTTTAGGATTTAATGCTCGCTTCTTTTCTTTATAGCCGATTATTTGAAATCGAGAGGAACCTTTTTTTTTTTTTTGGGAGGTTGCCCGTGGCCCCTGCTTCAAAAATTTGTTTTTTTTTTGCTGACCTGAGGGGGAAAAGGCCCTTCCCCGAGAGGATGGCTTTGTTTGTAGACCCTGTACCGGGCGCCACCCGCCGGGGATTTCGTCTCGTTTTTTTTCCCTAGGGGGGAGAGGACTTGGTTTTCCCCCAGGGCCCCGGATCTCTAACCTGCAGATTCAAGGACTTGTGTCCTGTGAAATAGGGAACCCCCCCCCCACTCCCCCCCTTTTTTTTTTTTTTTTTTTTTTTTTTTTTTTTACCCCCCAAACTGTGTACAGTGGTTTTATGTTCATCGGAGTTTATGTTTATTAATCTGTAATGATTCATCGTGACGTTCATTGCATTTAAATGTCCAGTGTTTGACTTTTTAAAAAAAAAAGGTTAAAAAACGCAGTGGGGGGTGAGCCCTGCTTTTACCCCCCTTGTCTGAAGTTCTACACTTTTAGCCAGTTTCTGACTAGGTGCCCACAGTCTCCTTCCAGACCAGATACGTTCTGGTTTTCTTACCCCCTTCTGCATTAGGACAAGAAAAGCCGGGATTGGAGACAGCTCCGATCCAGGTACTTAAAGGGACAGCCTTAAAGGGGTTTTATAGTTTCAACTTTTTGGAGGTTTATACGGGTTTTGCTAAACAGAGTTTGTGAAAGGGAGGGCGTTTTCTCCCCCCGCGGAGTTAACTTTTCCTGCAGAAGAGGCCAATGAGCCTTTTTTTAAGGGTTTTGGGGTTCAGACTAAAAAGAAGGGCGCTTAGGGTCCGCGGGAATCAAGCCCCCCCCTTCTACAATTTTAACTGGAATGGAATTTGACATTTAGGGGTTGGGGAAAAATGGGGGATTTCCCCCACCCCCTTTTACAGTGATATTGCAGTTATTACACTTTGACTTGCGAACAAAATTACACTTTATCTGTTTTGTTTTACAGGGGGTGCACCAGCCTCTTGGGAGGCCGGCCAAAAAAATTTTTTCCCCTTTGGGAAAAGGGGCAAATTTCTTTCTTTCGTCCTGACAACCCTGCGCTTTTGCATACACAACCTCCCCCCGCTTCCCCCTTGACACTTTTTCCCCCCCGATTACACGGGGGCTGGACCGGGCCAAACCCGAGGGGAGTTCTCGCTTTTTCCCCAACCATGAAAACACCCCGGTTCTCAAAACCCAAAAGACTTTAAATTTTTAAAAAAGTAGCTTTATTTGCGGATGACATTTTCTTTTGCCCGCCGGGTAGGATGGTCCCTTTTAGTATTAAATGTTCTGACTCAATTCGGAAACGGTCGGCTTTTAAAATAATAGGGGGCAAATCTGAAAATTTGGACCCTTTAAACCCCTACGTAATAAAAACCTGCACAGACCTCCCCTTTTTTATAACCCAAAAACATATAAAAATCTAGGATCAATGAGGTAAAACGCCCGAAACTATTTATGAACTTAACTTTTCCCCCCTTTAAAAAAAAAGATCGCGCGGTTGAACCGGGGGATCATTTACCAATACCCCTGATAGCGGGAAGCCATCTTATTAAAAAAAGTTTTTTCCAGTCCTGTACCAATGCAGACTATCCCCTCTTTTTAAAAAACACGTGTGAACGAGTCAAGTCGCTTCATAAAAATTTTTTTTGGAAAAACGCCCAAAGGTTGCAATAGGGAATGAATGTGCCCAAAAATATGGGAGGCTTAAATTTGCCCGATATTTGAAAATATTTTGCTTTATTGCTCCGACAGGGGTTGACTGGATCAAAGGAACTTCCCTTTTTTTTAAAAAATTTGGCTCTAGAAAAAGATTTAAAGGCCCTTGGAACCCCAAAGGTTTTGCACACCCCATACGCTGCACTCCCTGGGGAGCACGTCAATTTGATAGCACGAGATCAATAGGAGTAAGGGCTGGAAATTATTAAACCCCCTACCCAATTTGTGGTTATTTTACATGGGAAGGACACCCCAAAATTCCCCCGGACAGGTCAAGCAAGTTTAAGGCAGTGGAAGGAGAAGGGGGTGCACCAGGCAGCTCGTTAATTCACCAACAGGAAAGAAGGTTTCTCTCTTGGAGAAGTTCAGGAAAAATATGGCATTGACCAGACGAAGTTCTTGGAATACAGGCAGATCATAAGTTTTCTGAAGGGAAAAGCTGGGGAGATGGTTAATTTGTATCCCAAACTTTCAATACTGCTTTAACTCTTTAACAGCCACCAGTTGTTAGCCTTGGTAAGGGGAATCCCTCCAGAAACCCCGTCTTGCAATACTTCAAATATGAAAAATTCTTCAAGGCATAAAGATTAGAAAACTTTACTTCTATCCATAACAACAAGAAAACGCAATAGCTCAATGAACAATGTGAACAACGTTTAAAAAACCTGGTGCTGTGTAAATTGCGCAACGGCATAAGGTAAATTTTCTTCCTTATTGGAGTCCTCAGTTCTCTGTGTGAAATCCAAAGAGCGGATAGTCTCGCTGTTGTGCGTGCGTGATGCGACGTTTCTCGGAGCTTTCTTCTTTTTCAAGCCAAAAGGAAGAAAGCTTCCGAAACGTCGCATCACGCACGCACAACAGCGAGACTATCCGCTCTATGGAGTTCACACAGAGACTGAGGACTCCAATAAGGAAGAAAATTACCTTATGCCGTCGCGCAATTTACACAGCACCAGGTTTTTAAACGTTGTTCACATTGTTCATTGAGCTATTGCGTTTTCTTGTTATGGAATAGAAGTAAAGTTTTCTAATCTTTATGCCTTGAAGAATTTTTCATATTTGGAGATGGTTAATTTGACTAGAACCACTTTCGTTGATAATCTGGCGAAATCTACGGCAGTGCCCCATACTCTATCTCGGCTGTATGCAGGAATCTGTTGTCCTTTTGAGGATCCAACATCAGGCATACTGTTTAAGAAATGGGAACGAGATTTCCCAGACACTGACATGGCCAAAGGGGTTTTAGAGGGGTGGAATCGGGTAAGAAAGGCCTTGGTAAATGAGGCATGGAGGGACACCTACTTTAGGTTAGCACATAGAGCCATATATGGGTTTAATATTTTACCTCGCCCATCCTTCCCGGACCGGATTGTGGCGTGCCCGAAAATGTACAAAACCTTCACAGATCTAAAACCCCGGCATCTGGTTTGTCCCGACCAAAGATTTTGGTCTGAATTTGTTCAGATGCTACGACATAAACTTTCTGTGAATATTCACTATCCCCCTCTACGCATCTTTTTGTTTCATGGTCTCCTCGGAGGGACATGGGTGAGTAGGAGACCAAGAATGTGGATAAAATCATATTTTTCTAATGGCAGCCATGAGGTGTTTGCATTTCAGGAATGGCTTTAAGGCAAAAAAACCCCGGTCGAATATGATGGTGATTCAGACGGTCAGGGAGGCATATGGTGCTGGATAAACATAGCAATGACTTCTAACAAAGAAGCACAAACGGGGGAAGTTCTTTGAGGTTTGGGATTACAACTTTATCTTACAGCATCTTTTGACTGGTTGCGGGACATTCACTCCTTTATGCAGCCATTCTAAGGGACAACGTGGTACCTGAAATCATCAGATGGCAGGGTCCCTAGGGAGACATCTGATAATAGTCAAAGGGTGAGGTTAAAAGTAAGAAGAGATGGCTTGCAAAATTTGTTCTGCTCATTCAACTTGTGCCACTCGCCTAAGATAATCACTTGACTTTTCGGCTCCTGTTTGTTTCTAAATTAGGCTTGATGTTATAGAAGTTATTTATACTGGTTTGGGAATGCTATTGGTTTTATATGCCTTTTAAGCAACAAGGTCAACTATAAATGTCTCAGTAACTTGGCACTGTATTAATTTTGACTCTTGTCCATGTATCGCCTGTACCTGTTTGTCATAGTTTAATGTTTGTATTTAAAGAAAATTTATAAAAGAATACAAATTACTATGTTTCTCTAAATAATATAATAGCTATACCTTTGCCTATGGGAACCTAGAACCTTAGATTTTTGATCCCCCTCCTTTTCAACTGTGATCTCCAAAGTGAGAAAGCCCCTTTAAGTGGTGTCAAAAGTGAGGACAGCCCTAAGTGGCAATGGACAAATTGTGCCCTTAGTGTCAGTATTTTGTGTGGCCCCCATTTTTTCCCAAGCGCTGCTTAACTCTCTTGGGCCTGGAATAGGTCATTTTAAAAGGGGGGGGGCGCTCAAGTGCTGCAGTCATGGGATATCCTCTTCCCTCCATGAGACATACGAGCTGGTGGGATGGTAGAGCTTGGGCTCTCCACCTTACCATTTGTGGAGGGCACGCAGATGCTCCATAGGTTTTGGGTCTGGAAGTGCATTTTGGCAAGTCCAGCACCTTTACCTATTTCTTTGTAGTAAGGCAAGTGGTGGACTTGGAGTGTCGCGGTCTTCATATGTTGGATACTGCCTGCGGACACGAGTTCGGGAGGGATTCATGCTCTGCTTCAGGATTGTCTCAGGTACTTGTGCGTCAATTCGTTGGTGCCCTTAATGAACTGTAGTACCCCATAGCCAGCAGCTATTAATGCAAGCCCAAACCATTCAACACTCCTCACCATGCTTGGTCTGTAGGGCAGACACACGTGTCTTTTTGCTCCTCTCATGGTTGCCCCCCCACAGCTGACCCATTCTGTAACCAAACTAAGTTTTATCTTGGTCTCATCAGTGCATCAGGACGTGGTTCAGTAATCATGTCCATAGTCTGTTTCTCTTCAGCAAACGGCCAGGCTTCTTGTGCATCTTTAGAAGAGGCTTCCTTCTGGGGAACGGGGTACAGCAGGGCAGGTACCAATGTGATGCATTGTGTGGCGTAGGTCTGGGGCTACCTAACAGGTTGAGTTCCCGCTCCCCAAATCCCTATGACCAGTGTAAGAGCAATAACAGCAATTTTAACACACCTGTTTCCCAATTACATTTGAGACCTTGTAACACTAAAGGTTCACATGACGCCGTGGAGGGAAAAATGGCAAATTGAGCACAATTTGTCCATTTTCACTTAGGGGTGTCCTCACTTTTGTCCCCAGTGGTTTAGACATTGACTGTGTTGAGTTATTCCCCCTGTGATACAAGCTGGCACTAAACTATCTTTACATTGTTCTTTCAAGGGTCCAGATCGCACTGTTGTCCAGGAAAAGATAGAAAACAATATTTATGAATTGTGCGGGGTTTGTATGTACTTACTTTTGTGGACGTGTGTGGTGTGTGTGTATGTTTTTATATTATTTTTATTTATTTATTTATATATATAGAGAGAGAGAGAGAGGAGATGATGAGAGACGAGAAGGGAGGAGAGTAGGAGAGATGAGTGAGAGAGGAGAGAGATAGAGATGTATATACACATGCATATTCATGTGTGTGTGTATATACACATGAGCATGTATGTAAACACAATATATGGATATACTGTATACTTACAAAAAACTCACCGCCCAATTTCAAATAAAAAATTACATAGAAGTCGTGTCTTGTTAATATAAGGCAAAAGATACAGTTGAACCCAGCAGTCTCCCATTCCCCCCCCCCTCTTTTATAAAAGGCCCATCTGCAGATATATGATGTATACAGAGGGGGAGTACAGATACCCCGGGGGGGGGGGGGGGGGCAGATATATATGCAGAAGAGGGCAGTTTATCTACACGGGGGGGGTCAGATTAATATAAACATATAGGGGGGGGGTGAGGGGAGAGTACAGATATGGGGGGGGGTGGATATATACAGGGGCAGCAGATATATGATGTATATAGAGGGGGAGTACAGATACCCCAGGGGGTGGGGGTCAGATATATGATATATACAGAGGAGGGGGTACAGTATTTAACCGGGGGGGGTGGGGGGGCAGATATTGATAGTATTGACAGAGGGGAGTACTGATAGCCAGAGGGGGGAGGCAGATAGATATATACAGGGGGGGAGTACCGATACCTGGAGGGGCAGATATATGATATATACAGGGGAGTGGGGTAGTACTGATTTCCAGGGGGGGCAGATATATGATATATACGGGGGTACAGATACCTCTGGAGGGGGGGGGGCAGAAATATGCTATATACAGGTGGGAGTACAGATATCCAGGAGGACAGATATGTTCTATATACAGGGATGAGTACAGATATCCAGGGGGGACAGATACCCTGAGGAGGGGGGGAGGGCGAATTTTTATTAAGGGGGTGGGGGGGGGGGATATAGAATTACAGGGGGGAGGCAGATATATGATATATACGGGGGCAGATATATGATATATACAGAGGGGGAGGCAGTTATATGATATATACAGGGGGGCAGATATATGATATATACAGAGGGGGAGGCAGGGATATGATATATACAGGGGGGCAGATATATGATATATACAGAGGGGGAGGCAGGGATATGATATATACAGGGGGGCAGATATATGATATATACAGAGGGGGCAGATATATGATATATACAGAGGGGGAGGCAGGGATATGATATATACAGGGGGGCAGGTATATGATATATACAGGGGGGGTCAGATATATTTTATAATGGAAGGCGGGTATGATAATACAGGGGGGCAGATATTGATAATAAAAGAGGGGGAGGGAGAAAATGATATATCAGAGGGGGAGGAAAAGGGATATTTTTATTACGGGGGCGATTTAAAAGCTAAAATCGGGGGGAGGCCGGCATATTATATATACCGGGGATGG
Source organism: Phyllomedusa bahiana (assembly GCA_025379985.1). Classification (NCBI taxonomy): domain Eukaryota; kingdom Metazoa; phylum Chordata; class Amphibia; order Anura; family Hylidae; genus Phyllomedusa; species Phyllomedusa bahiana. The sequence goes on from JAODAL010036126.1 coordinate 38,318, forward strand.
CAGATATATCATATACAGAGGGGGAGGCAGATATATACAGGGGGTCAGATATGATATATACAGGGGGGCAGGGATTTGTTTACAGGGGGGAGATATATGATAATGGGGGTGCAGATATTATATATACGGGGGGGGGAGGGATTTATACGGGGGGGCGAACATGATATTAGGGGTGCAGTATATGTATATACAGGGGGGGAAGATATATGATATATACAGAGGGGGAGGAGGAAATTTGATTTATTTACTAGGGGGGCGAATTGATAATACAAGGGGGGGGCAGGGATATATTATAAAGGGGGGGCAGGTATTTGAATATAAGGGGGGGGCAGATTATGTTTATCAGGGGGGGAATATATAATATATACAAGTGGGAGGCAGGGTATGATATAAACGGGGGGGGCAGATTATGATATTACGAGGGGGCGATATTGTTTTAAATACAGAGGGGGGGCAGGGAATGATAAAATTTACAGGGGGGAGGTAATGAAAAATTAAAAGGGGGGGGCAGATTTTTGAATATAGGGGGGGGGGGCAGATATATAATATATAAAGAGTGGGAGGCAGGGATATGATATATGGGGGGGGGCGATATTGATAATAAGAGGGGGCAGAAAATTGAAAATTTACAGGGGGGCGGGGATATAAAATTTTACAGGGGGGAAATTATATATATAAAGGGGGGGGGCAGGGTATAAAATATACAGGGGGGAGATTATATATACGGGGGGGGGCGAGGATATATTTTTCAGGGGGGGGGGCATAAAAAAATTTTCAGGGGGGCAGATGTATGCAAAGTTGCCAATTTTTTAAAAATGAAAAAGCAGGAAATTTTGCATGGACAGCCATCTTGTCGGTTGTCACGCCCCTTCAAAAAAGCCCCCCCCACTCCCCCAACGCATAAGGCTTTGGAAGAAAGCCGGTAGATGCCCTTATACCAGGTATAGCCCCCCCTAACCGGTAGTGCCCCTTACAGGCGGTTTAAAGCCCCCTTTAGCCAATAGATGCCCCCTCTGTAGCCAGGAGTGCCCCCCCCTTTTTTAGCCAGGTAGATGCCCCTTGTAGCCAAATAGATGCCCCCCCCTGTACCGGGAGATGCCCCCTTTGTTGCCATGGGATGCCCCCCTTTGTTAGCCAGGTAGGTGCCCCCCTTTTTTTAGCCAGGTAGTGCCCCCCTTGTTTGAGGGAGGCCCCCCCTGTTTGTCAGGTATGCCCCCCCTTTTTGCCAGGGTTGCCCATTGTTTGCCCGGTATGCCCCCCCGTTCCAGGTTGTGCCCCCCCGTTGCCCGGGGATGCCCCCCTTGTTTGGGCCAGGTTTGTGCCCCCCTTGTTGCCAAGTAGTGCCCCCCATTGTTTCCCCGGTGATTCCCCCATTGTTGCCGGTGATGGGGCCCCTTGTTGCCAGGTATCCCATTGTTGCCAGGTAGTGCCCCATCTGTTAGCCAGGGGTGCCCCCATTGTTGCCAGGGAGTGCCCCCCTTTTTTTTGTTTCCCCCCTTTTTTTAAGCAGTATGCCCCATTGGTTTTCCAGGTGATGCCCCCTTGTTTGCCCGTTTTGCCCCCCTTGTTTGCCCGGTAGGGCCCCCCTTTTTGCCCGGTATGCCCCCCCTTTTTTGCCAGGGACCCCCCTTTTTTTGCCAGGTAATGCCCCCATTTTGCCAGGTAGTGCCCCCTCGTTGCCGGAAGGGGGCCCCCATTGTTAGCCAGGTAGTCCCCCCCGTTAGAGGTAGTCCCCCTTTTGTAGAAAAGGGAGTGCCCCCCTTGTGCCAGGTGAGCCCCCCTTGTTGCCAGGGGGTGCCCCCCTTGTGGCCAGGGAGGCCCCCTAAAGCTAATAAAAATAAAATAATAAAATCCACTTACCTTACCAGGCTCCTGCAGCGCGGCCAGTCTGCCCATCTCCCCAGCGACGGGGGAAGTGGGGCAGCCCCGGTCATCCCCCGCGCCCCGCTCATTCCCCCGCGCCCCTGATCTGTGGTACGCGGCCCCAGACGCCGGACAAAAAGGGGGAGAAGGGAGGAGGGGGGCGATCCCTCGTCCTCCTCCCTGCACGTGAACCGCGGGCGGGTGAGAGGACCCTGCGCCCGCTAACCCCCTGTAGGAGCGGCCCCGGGGGCGCAAGAGTGCGCGCCAGCGTATCTTGCGCCGCGGTAATTTAAAGGCCCCCGCCCCCTGCAGGGGGGCGGGGGAATGCCAACCCCCCGGGAGGGCGGGGGGGGACCCCCAAAAAGCGGGACCCCCCCGCCAAAAACGGGGGGAGTTGGCATGTATGGATATATGTATTCGGGGGGCGGGGGTTTTGTAATACGGGGGCAGATATATGATATATAGGGGTGCAGATATATGATATATACAGGGGGGGGCAGGGATATGATATATACAGGGGGGCAGATATATGATATATACAGGGGGGGCAGGGATATGATATATACGGGGGGCAGATATATGATATATACAGGGGGGGCGGGGATTTTGAAAATTTCAAAAGGGGGGGCAGATATATGTTATCAGGGGGGGGTAGTTTATACGGGGGGGGGCAGGGGTTGAATATACAGGGGGGAGGATATATATACAGAGGGGGCAGATATATGATATATACAGGGGGGCGGGGATATGATATATACAGGGGGGCAGATATATGATATATAAAGGGGGGGGGCAGGGATATGATATATACAGAGGGGGCAGATATATGATATATACAGGGGCGGGGATATGTATTACGGGGGGCAGTTATGTATATACAGGGGGGCAGGGATAGTATATACAGAGGGGGCAGATATATGATATATACAGGGGGGGCAGGGATATGATATATACAGAGGGGGCAGATATATGATATATACAGGGGGGGGCGGGGATATGATATATACAGGGGGGATAGGATATATACAGGGGGCGATGTATGATATAACAGGGGGGGCAGGGGTATGAATTACGGGGGGGAGGGGTATGAAATATACAGGGGGGCAGTGATATGTATTGCAGGGGGGGGGTATGATTTTAAAGGGGGGGGGGATATGATTATAAGGGGGGGGCGGGTATTTTATATATACAGGGGGGCGGGGATTAATTTTGGGGGGGCATATATTGATATTACAGGGGGGCGGGATATGATATATACAGGGGGGGGCAGGGATATGATATATACAGGGGGGGGGGGATATATATAGAGGGGGGGGGGGGTAGGGATATGATATATACAGGGGGGCAGATATATGATATATACAGGGGGGGCAGGGATATGATATATACAGGGGGGGGGGGGCAGGGATATATACAGGGGGGGGGCAGGGATATGATATATACAGGGGCGGGGATATGATATATACAGGGGGGTAGGGATATGATATATACAGGGGCGGGGATATGATATATACAGGGGGGGGGCAGGGATATGATATATACAGGGGGGGGCAGGGATATGATATATACAGGGGGGCAGGGATATGATATATACAGAGGGGGCAGATATATGATATATACAGGGGGGGGCAGATATATGATATATACAGGGGGCGGGGATATGATATATACAGGGGGGGCCCCGGGAAAAGGACCTCTCTTCCCCCTGGGTGGATTAGCTTTGCGCAACCCCGGCCTCGTGCATTAGCCGGCGGCGCTGTCCCCTTTTTTCCCTTTACCTGGAGCTGCGCCACAGGCGGTTGCTGTGGGTGACGGCGCTGGTCGCTATGGTTACCGCCGGGCCCTCGGCGGCCATTTCAGGCGGTGCGGCCGCCATTACTGTGGGGGAGGAGGAGGCGGGT